>JAXBDA010001462.1:0-54628 GCA_036023075.1 Gaultheria prostrata | reverse complement strand
CCGTGCCTCACCGTGCCCGTGCCGTGCCCTGCCGTGGGCTAAGAAATGATGGCCCAGCCCGGCCCACTTTAATGTTCGTGCTGTGCCGTGCCAAGCCCATACCCGTGCCGTGTCGTGCCGACGATAAACGTGCCGTGCTCGTGCCAGCCCGGCCCGTTCGACACCTCTATACATGAGCATAAAGCTTATCTACTATTTTAGTCTCTATAGTTATATTTAGGTTTCAATTTGGTTCTTAAAGGTTTAATCGAGTTGATTTAGTCCTCAAAGAATTACTCAAGTTTCAATTTTGTCCTCAAACTTTTATTTGAGTTGATTTAGTCTTTGAAATACTCAACATGTGTCAATTAAGTCCTTTGTAAAAACATCTATCAAAATTTTAAATTATAACCGTAGGGAACAAAAGCTCTATCGGGAACAAAAGTTCTATCAAATCAGATAAAAACTCACTATAATTCTTGAAAATCTCATATTAGGTCCCCTTTTTGGTATTAAAAGCTTGGAATACCAAAATAAGTTACTATTGCACATATATAAAAAAACAATTAGATTTGTTATGTAGAATATTAATAAATATTTATCGGTTAGCAGGACCAAACTCTAACCTAAAAAACTTTTAAATTATTTGAAAACCTAACTTAGGAAAGTAAATATAATCTTATGAACTTTAGTGGCATAATGTATTATTATATAAACTGGAAGAACTACTTCGTAATTAGAAAAAATCAAATTAAAACAAATAAGAAACCTTAAAGATGAAATTGAAACATTTAAAATTATAAGGACCAAATTGGAAATATACATATAACAATAAGGACGAAATTGAAATATTTAAAATATCATGACTAAATTGAAACCAACCTATAATTATAAGGACTAAGGCCCCGTTCCACTAACTCAAAAAACCAAAAGCTAACTTATTATATTTTTCGAAACAGGTCATCCCCTCACAATACATCACATAAAAAATCATAAAAAACTAATGCATTTTTCGAACTCTCACATAAAAAGCAAAAAAGCCAAATAACATAAGTTAGTGGCACACCCCTAAAATAGTAGATAGTACATGATTTGGAGAGAGAAAATAAAATAAAGTAAAGGGAATTAAAGACTCGAACTTCCACTAAATGATTGATTAGAAGAACAAGATAATCCAACTTCACTCATTGGTCAGTTTTGTCTTTAAACAAATAATCACGTCAAGTATCCCATGTTAGAAAAATCCAACTTGATGATCACTAATCATTCTAAAATCTTCATTTCTATAATTTAACCATTTTATAGTTTGTCTTTTTCTTCAATTTCATTTTAGTAGAAAGTGTTCAACTCAGACACTTAAAATACAAGGCTAATTACATGTCAATTTGAGTGAGATCGCAAGAAAGTAATTTTTTTTACTAATCTCTTGGTCTCTGCATAGATGGCCTACTATTGACCGAACCGTAATGGAATTAATTGGGGTGCACATAAGCAGGCCCAAACACCGAATCGTGGAACCAAAAAAAATACAAGGCTGAATTCAGATACATCATCATGGCTTTCCTGTACGAAATATATTCATTTTTTGTCTTACTTATGAGAAAAATCCAACTGGATCACTAATAAGTTGGGAGAAAGGATATGGTATCAGAAAAGAAACCAAGAAAATCACCTATAAAATGCGTTCGATGGGTGAAATTCATCCGGTATACTGTTTAAAGAAACCAAGAAAATCACCCATAAAATGTATCCGACCGGTGAAATTCATTTGGTACTATTTGGACATGTATCGGATGAATTTCACCCGTCGGATACATTTTCTGGGTTATTTTCTTATTTTCTTTTATGATGTTATACCAGACCTCTTCTTTTAGATGCCATTAGATCCACCAACTGATTTTGTCTTTCTCTTCTAGTATTTCTTTTTACTTTAAAGTGTTCAAATCAGACACAAGACAAGACAAGGTTGAATTCTGAAACCCAACGACATATGTTATTTTTGTACTTATCCATTTTTAATCTTTATTAACACAAATCCTCAAAATCTCCTCTCTCTCTTTTTTAGGTACGTACTAGGAATTACTACAAAATTTATACACGAGCATTCTGCAATTTCATTTGTTAAACACAAAATATATGGATCATAATTAGGATGTGGCCAATTGGACTTTGATGGAGAGGGGGATTAACTGCCTACGGAAGAGGTCTTAAGTTCAAGTAGATGGAGTAATATTCGGCGTTTGTTGTAATCTAACTTAGACAACCACTAACACTACCTGTGGTAAAGAAACAAAAACAACTACAAAAGGAGAAAGTGAAAAACATTTTCCTTGCAAAAATTCCACTATCAAATTATGAAAACTTCTTTACCGGATAAAACAGGTTGAACGCCGTTAAGTATGATGGCAACAGCCAAATAGGGTGCAAGTTCCGAGACTGCTCCGGCGACGGTCTCACCGCCGGTGAAGGCGTAGCTGATGATGTTGCGCAAAATGAGCACCACCACGGCGAAGATCACGGCAATGAGGAAAGAGCATAAGGTCACTATCACAACTGCAAATGCGGCTGATTTGGGGTGTTTCGCCCCTAGCTCATTGCTCACCCTCACACTGTCATGGTAACAACATGATTAATCCAATTAGGTTTACATAAGCGAATTGATTATCGCAATCCACGTTTTTAGTACTCGTATTTTTTTTTCATCTTTATTCACTTGAATTTACTAAATTACCCTTGATTTCTGAATAACTAAATTAAGAAAAAAAGGTAAAAGTGTATATACCTTGCAGCTGCATTGAACCCCACAGAAATCATGTAAACCCATCCACTTATTGTCATGCTGCATTTGAGACCCATCAGTAATTCATGTACGGAAGAGGAAAAATTCTATAACCAAACAACCCACAAATTTAATCAAAAAAAAAAAAAAACAACCCACAAATCACATGCATGATGCACCCAGCATACATGTGACATTTAGTGTTAATTAATGATGCATGTACAAAAATACGAACACATTTCATACCACCCCTTAAGAAATAGAAGATGAAAGAAGCCGGCTTCTTAACAGTTGGACTGTAGAAGAGCCTCTGCCTTTACATCCAACCAACGGTCCAGATTCAAAAAGACTCTTCCAAGGGAGAATTCTGTCCGCGAAATTTTTTATTCTTTGTTTAAAATCTTAGACTATTAAAAAAATACTTTTAGACGACCAAGATCACAAGAACAACACTTATTAATCATAAGTTTGAATAAGTTTTTTCCCAATCAAGCACATTATTATTTCAAATCCAAATTTTACAGGCTTTATTAGACATTGGTTTTCATACTAAATTGAAGATGCCAAAGGCATGCAATTAAACACTTTGCAATTCAAATACGAATCAACAAAACGAGCTATTTTTTTTTAAATGAAATTTAAACAGTTGATGAAGGATTGCTTTCATACTTTTTGAGTCTTACAAAAGTGATAGATTATATAATTTTAAAACAGTAATGAGGCACTGGTGCAATTTTTAAGGGAACAAGTGAAGTATGCTGTCGATATATAAGGTTATAAGTGAAAGATATAGAAATTGAGGGGGGGCATGTGACCCCCTGGTTCTACATTGCCTCCGTCCCTATTTGCAGTACAACATCTGAGGAGACAGATATTCAAGATGAAAATTCTAAAGTCAGCCCATTGGGTTGCCATTAATATTTAAAAAATATATAGAAAAGTGTGAAACGTCCGTGAATGAAGGAAGCATGATAATGAGTACAGATATTGATTTGGGTCTCTAGGTCTGCCCTCCTTGATGCCTTTTGGCTTTGATTTGGGGGCATGGTTCTGCAACAAAACGTCCATGTAGCTCCTCGGTTCTTGGAGGTTTAGGGGGGCCACTGTTTCAGTGGTATTCTGAGCGCAGCCACTTTGTGCATATTGCCAAAGGTTGGGTCTGTTTCTCAATCATCCCCGCCCATACCCCCAATGATTGGGGACTAGATGAGTTCTATTATTGTTGTGATAGAAAAGTATGAAAAGTGTATAGGAATGTGTAGTTGTATTTGGTTGGGATTTTGGGTTTTGATTTTTGTAATGATTAGATGGAGAAGTAGGGATAATAATTTAAAAAATAGGGATTAATGATTAGATAGAGATAGAGAGAAAAATAAAAATAATATTTAAAAATAGGGATAATAATTGAAAAAATCGGGTCTTGAAAACCCAAAACGAGCAAAGTCTGTATTTTTTTGTCTTTATGTGTGTTTATTGTCGATTCATTGAGCTGACAATAGAAAAATTCATTTCTTTTTTATAGGTTTGACCGTTTTAGGAAAAGACAATGTGAATGGTAGTTGCAGATAATCATATACCCAGTGTAAACTTTGTCCACAAACATACCCATCCACATTTTTGGGCCATTGTAGAGAGTGATTGGACTTATTCGATCTTTTTCACCCCCTTTGTAGTATACTACTTTATTGAAAGGGAATTGATGATGATGTTGGACTGCAAATAGTGTCGACCACCACCCAAACAAAAAGTCTATGGGTACGTCCCCCCGGCCCTCACATGATTATTTCCATGCACTTTTGGAGTATTCACAAACAGCACTGTTGGAGTGAATCTGGATCATTGATTGTTATTTTTTGGATATTTTTTGGGTAAAATTTCTGACTACGTAGCATTTTCCAATTCACAAAACTTGCTTACTATTTACCATTGATTAGAAATATTCTAGTACAAAATTTGATCTAAATGTATGTGGTAATTAATTCGATCTAGTGAAATTCTAGAATAATAGACTAGCTACAACGTTTCTAATCACGAAATTATACATGTCCCCAATTAATATTACCATGTCCGTGTTCGATTCGATACCTAAATTAGAGGTAATGTGATTAAGGCATCCTTATCAGCCTCACAAATAAAAAACACTTTTTATATTAGCAAGTCATTTTTCTAAAAAATCATAAAATCAGATTCTGTATTCTAACTTCAATATATTAAACTATTCTCATTTTCTACTCCTACTCCCCAAAAAAAAAAAAATTACTCAAACCGAGAGAGAAGTCAGATGAGAGTGATGGAAAAGTTATTTGATTCGTGAACAGTGCCTACTCAATTTTGAGTAGGCACCGTAGCAAAATTAGAGTCAAATTTGTTCATTCATTTGATGTGCCTGATTTTGGGGGGTTTTTTTTTTTTAATTTGACTTAACAAATTAACCATTAGGGGGGTTTGATGCCCCTGATACTGATGCTCTTAGACTATATATCGGCAAATGTTAATGTTGCTTTTGGTGAACAACAACGTTGCCTTGCAAGTCCCTTGTTCGACTCTCACTATAAGCCTAGTCAGAAAATTATTTATGGCACCAATTTATACTATCACGTCCATGTTTGATACCCAGATCAGGGGTAATGGGATCGATTAGACTATATATCAATTATGCTCAGTCGTTACCTCCAGAGCTACGGAATTAGTCGAAGTATATGTAAGTTGACCCGAATATCCAGTTTTTTAAAAAAAAGGGTTAATGTTGCTTTCGATGAACAACGACATTGCCTTGCAAGTCTTTAGTTTGACTCTCACTATAGGCATAGTCCCATAGTCCTTTAGACCAGGTGCCAAGATTTCCTTTCGTGAAATTTTTAATCTCGAAGTGAATGGTCTGCCTATGACTAGATCGGAAAGAAAATTCATGTAACACTGCACTCTTACCAAACAGAGAGAGAGTCCAAAGCAATCTCAGGATTCTGAAGCAACCCCGCAATCAAAACCAGAATCTGATAATACCAAGTCTCCAAACACAGCATTACTCCCGATGCAGTCGAAAGTTTCAAGAAACTCCACAACCCAGAAAAAGCCTGCACGCTAAAACCCGTCCACGTGTACTTACACCGGCTGCTCGTCAGTATATACACGAACTGCGCCACCACCACCACCCACCACGAAAAACTCAACACCAACGAAGCACCCAGTAGCCCCCAGCCCAGATAGTACACCACCACCCACGTGGCCAAGATGTGGACCACGAGGGTGACAGCAGAGATGATGGCGCTGGGGGCTACTATGCTTTGGGCCTGGAGGAACTTTTGGATGGGGAAATTGGCCGCGTAAGCGAATATTTGCGGGATGAGGCCGTAAACAAATATGGAGGCGGCGGAGGCGATTGTGGCGGATTCACCGAGTAAAACCAAGAGGGGTTCGGAGAAAACGTAAACGAGAGTGAGAGGGAGGCCTGTGGCCATTAGGAGAATGGTTGATCTTTGTAAATAAATGCCTAGCATTTCGAACTTCTGAGCTCCGTATGCTTGGCCGCATAGGGTTTCCACTGCACTTCCCATTCCAAGCTGCCAAGGAAAAAAAAATAAAAAATAGGAGCATACGTCAATTAATTAACGTAAATACAGATTAATTCAAATAAAAACAGAATTGGGTGATGCTACACGATATTAAAAGAAACTGATTTACCAATTGAATCTTTGTTTAACAAAAATTGTCCACACATTTTTGAAATAATTCATACTCTGGTGGAACTTTTTACAGGTTTTTCACTGGGTTTTTGATGTTCAATAGATTTGATTATTTTTACGTATCAAACTCTACATAATAAACGGTTCCGATTTAATATTTGGACAGGGGATAACGGTGGACACAGCCACCCATCAGGCCCCCCTTTCCACAGTTTTTAAGGATGGATTTATTGGGGCAGCTGTGACATTGCTAAAATTTCGTATTGTTTTTGCCCACAACAGAAGAGTTGGCTGGTGTTAATGCCAATGCAGTACTAATATAGTAATATGCATAGAATAAAATTGATATAGAAAAATTCATTTATTTGAAAATTAGTTGAAATATCAAGGTCGCATCATTATACACACATATGAATTAGTGCATGTTTCTTGCCCCGTGCGGAAGTCTGGTACAGTACCAGAAAAACATCCCATAAAATACATTAAACGGATAAAATTCATCCGATATACTCCCTCCGTCCCATTTTCATAGTCCAGTATTCCATTTTGGGACGTCCCAAAATGAAAGTCCACTTTCCAAAAATAGCAATTGAAACTTGGTTAAATTCCAATTTTGCCCTTTTGTTTAAATTAAATGTGTACCGTACACATCAATCAACTTGTACTTCCACTTCACAAAAGTATTACCATAGTTCTTGCATTACCCATTGGTTCATGGACGGTGCAAAGCATGGACTCCTTCCTTATCAATTTTGATTCACTCAAACACAACACATGTGTTTTACAGTAGCAATCAAAAAAAGGAGTAAAAGGGGCAGTACAATTTTTTAAATTCCGGCGCCAACAAGGGAAAGAAATGCAAATGTATTGAAATTCTAGCTCAAGGGCATTTTTGGAAATAAAAATACTTTTTGCAGTAATAATTATGGTCCCTTTAAAAGTTCGAATCCCGAAGAGGGACTATGAATTTGGGACGGAGGGAGTACTATTTTAGGTGATTTTACGGGATGCTTGTCCGGTACCAAACATTTTCCCTCTGTGTGTCAATGTTACCTGGCTGAAATTTACGTACAAAATCGAATGATCCAGGGGCAGCTCCACTATATCATGTGGGGTAAGGCGAACAGTACTAGCGGCTCCAAAAATCCCAGTCAAGGTCGTAAATAAATACTTCCTCTGTCCCAAAATATTTGTTCGGTCCGCAAAATGAAGACCTAAAAAATTGTCTTTTAAAAAGAAATTCAAACTTTTTTCATAAATTAGAAATACTCGTTGATATCTAGTAAATTGTTTAAAAAATATTGATTTGTATTATTTTGAAGTCCTTATTTTGCTGACCGGACAAACAATTTGAAATGAAGGGAGTATCTGATTTTCTAACTTTATTATAAAAGCATATACAAAAAGAGCTCTAACATTATAGCATTAATAGTTTTTTTTTTTTTAAAACATGCAGATGGATAGTTTGTCCATCCCAATTTTGATGTCTGTAAAAATCTATTTTTTCAGGCAAAACTATTGTTTTAGTTGAAAAATTTTACGCTTAAATACCTACCCTACTTTTTTTTTTGTTTAATTTAAAACATAAAGCGCAAAAACAAAAAATTTACAAAGATAATCATCTTTAGTTTAGATAAATTAAGTAGTGACAGATTTTCTTCTACTAGGGTGTAGAATGATGAATTTTTTCCATTTGGCGATTTCTACCCTTCTATAGAGCTACGTGTACGAATATTTTCATTACTTTTTTGGCCTCGCTGACCTAAAATCTTGAAGCTGACAGTGACCAATATCACTCATACTATATTATAACTCATTTTTGTAGAGAGAGAGAGAGAGAGAGGGGGATAAGGATTGATATACCATGACACCGTAAGCGAAGATTTGGATGCCGTTGTTGCCGAGAGAAGCAGCGGCCAGCTCGAGATTCCCCAAGTGACCACAGAATATCTGTGTGGCCATAGAAGTAACGTTATTAAGCAAGTAAACCACGATAGCCGGAGCGGCCAGTTTGAAAAGGATGTTTAGTTCTATGGCTGTGGCCAGACGGAGCCTCTGGAATCCCGATAAGTTCGTGTCTGAAAGCACTCCTTCCAGCTCCGAGCTTACCGGTTTTGGCTCCGTCGCTTTATTGTTATTTGGATTTGATGACGCAGCTTGGTTTTCCAGCTGGTCACCTTCTTGATGATTATCAATTCCCTCCATATTCTCTCTCTCTCTCTCTCTCTCTCTCTCTCTCTAAGTGTGCGGAACTGATACCTTACCTCCAGGCTTATATAGCACGATAAGAGCATGTGGCTTATGCCTTATGAAGTTATAATAATTGGTGTACGTATGGAAAATGAATTTTGAATTCCAAGGTAAACGAAACCAAATGAAATTATTAGTCTTTTTGAGTCTCCATCAATTGAGTTCAGGTATGTAAGTTTTTTTGGCTGCACTAAGGTATGCTAAAACATCACATTTTCATGATAGAAAAGACCATACAATGCATATTCACCGGCGAAATTTCACATTTTGGTTGTCAGCTATTTAACACACAAAATTTCACTCTTATCCACTGGCGACTCCACAACTATTTACAGGGGTCAGCCGACTCCACGGGGAAAAAGAAAATACTATGTACTAATTATATTAATTTTTAAAAAATATTCATAGATGAACCCCCTAAATTTGGTGCTGATACCACTAACCCCTAAAAGTTCATAAAAGTTAGGAGTATTTTTTTTTGTGGTTTGTTTTAATCCTTGTCACTCGTTTTGTTCTTTTGATAAGGAGAGGTTGATCTGTCTTGCTAGGTTGAATTTTAAATGTGATTTTTGTTGGAACAAGATTTTTACTCCCTCTGTCCCAATTTGTTTGCTACTATGAAACTACGTGCAATTTTCAAACTAAACATTAATGTATTTATCAAAATAATTTTTGAATTATTTTTGCACCGTATTAAATTTTTCAATGAGGTCTATCAAGCAAGATCCACATTGATTAGAAAATTATTTTTGCAAATACATAATTTTTTAGTTTGAAAATTGCATATAGTTTCGTAGTGAGCAAACAAATTGGGACGGAGGAAGTAGTTGTCATTACTGTGATATTTTTCTTTAATTTATGGTTGATATAATTAAGTACTTGATGTTTATGAATGACCCCACGCTTCCGAACTCCTGGAGTCGCCACCGCTCTTATCCAAGCTTACTTTTTTTAATTTTGGTCTAAATTTTCATATTTTTTTTGGTTTCTCTAATCGAGATACATGACTGATCTCAAAAATCATGACTAAAAGCAAAACAAAAAATTACAACAAGTAAAAAAATACTAAAACAAATACCCAAACCAAAAATTTAGGGGAAACTCCATCCTAATCTCGCCCGTTGGATTGACCTTAGGACGAGGAGTAATAAGAAATGGGGCCTATTCTGTCATTTTGTAATAAACTCCATCTCACCCAAAAGAAAGAAAGAATAATAAAGGGTATATTACACTTAGGGCTGCAAACGAGCCGAATCGAGCCGAGCTTTAGAGTGTTCAAGTTTGTTCATTAAGTTTTTAAGCGAACTCGAGCCGAGCTCAAACTCCATAAAAATTTAACGAGCCTAGCTTTCCTACGTTTGAGTCGAACTCAAAATTGCTCACGAGCTTTAACAAGTAAAAAATATTAGATTTTTATACTCTTATACAAGTCTAGAACTACTGATAAAATTTGTATTTTGTACAAAAATAAGTTCATTCATATACAAAATTACAAAAAATTAAAATTAAAATGCAAGTTATATAGTACTTTTAAAGGTTTATACATGTACAAGTACTTTTCATTATGTACATGTAAAAGTTTATACATATTGAAGGTTATATGTGAAAATTTATGAGATATATACATATACTCCTAGTTCGTGAGTCTAACCGAGCCGAATACTGTCATATTCAGGTTAGGCTCATTTAATAATCGAACCTAAAATTGAGCTCAGATTTAGCTCGTTACGTCCTCGAACGAGCTTTTACTGAGTCGAGTTTTGAACAGTTCACGAACAACTCGGTTTATTTGCAGCCCTAATTACACTGCAGCCAAAATTGCTAACTAAACGCAGGACTATTTTAAAATAGTACTATCATTTCATGGTCCCTAATTAGTACTTAAATAATAACGTGTAGTCCGCTAAATAATGACTATTAATTAAAGTATGTGTAAATTTATCCGGATACCTGATTAGTTATAAAAAAAAATGACTACTAGAATTTTATAAACGGCTATCCCTGCATCATTTGATTGAGTTTTTCCTCTCTTTTTATAGTAACTTTTTGTCCATTTGTCATTCAATATGATCAAACTTTAGATAAAGTAAACTTTTATACTCCCACCGTCCCCAATTGCTGGTCCTTCTTTTTTATTTTGTGATGTCCCAAAATATTTATCCCGTTTCTAAAAACATTCATCATCAAAACATGGCCACTTTCCAGTTTTACCCTTAAAAAGTACTTTTTCCATCTCAATTGGTTTGTCAATTATCTTTTATTTTATAATAGTTTTTACGATTTTAAAAACTTTGTATAATAAAACTAATTAATATCTATCAAACAAGATTCATATTGCATATGTTTTGAGTTTCATATAAACAATTAATCCCATAAAATTAGCCACAATAATATTGACTAGACTTAGGGGCAAAATAGAAAAGACAATACAAAGTTTTCACACCCCTTAAAAACTCACTTCCCAAAAAAGGCAAGCAAATTAGGACGGGTGGAGTAAATTAATCTTCTCGAAAGATAAAAAATAGATCTAACCAAGCGCATATAGATGCTACAGAACCCTCATAATGATGTCATGCAAGGGTGGTATCTGTCCGTAAAGACATGCTCCAGCACCAGCTGACCTGTTAATTCTTACCTTATTATGTAACTCAAAAAGTTAACCTCAAGTTATACACCAACTGCTCGCAATTCATTACTATTACTCACAATTCTCATAGTCCACTATGAAACTACGTGCAATTTTCAAACTAAAAAATAACAAATTTATCGAAATAATTTTTGATTTTTTTTGCACCGTATAAAAGTTCTCAATGAGATCTACAAATAAGATCCGTAATATATATTTTTTGAAGTTCACATTAAAAGATATAAACTATTAAAAATGACACCCAGTTCCAAAATAGACTATCATTTTGGGTAGCCAACGAAATGAATTCCTAACTATTATTCACAGAGCATTAATAGCTTTTTTGGAAATAGGAAACAGAAGGATTTTAACAACTTCCTAGGTCCCCAACGTCCCTTCAACATAAGGGCATGGGCAGCCTCTGTTCCCCACCAACCATTCTTTGGGAACACCTAACCAGACTTCCCAAAGTCAGATCCAGCACTGCCTTAGTTTAAAGTATTTTTCATCGACCACAATGAAAAGATCCAAACACTGCCTTATTTTAAACAAACGACTAAAGCGCTACTGGTGTTCTGTGTGACAAGAGGATACCCACAAAATTGAAGGAAAATTTTTATAGAACTGTCATAAGACCAGCGATGCTTTACGGGACAGAATACTGGCCTATTAAAAACAACAGGTGAATAAGATAAATATAGCGGAAATGAGAATGTTGAGGTGGATGTGTGGTAAGACTAGACGAGATAGGATTAGAAATGAAACAGTCCACAAGATGGTAGGTGTAATAAATACCTGTAGAGGAGAAGTTGAGGGAAAATAGGCTTAGGTGGTTTGGATATGTCTATCGTAAATCAACGGATGCAATAGTCAATAGAGCGGATAAGATAGCTTTGCATAGCAACGCTCTGAGGAGGGGAAAACCCAAATTGATATTAGATGTAGTAGTGCGCAAGAATTTGAATCTACTAGGGCTAAGTGAACAAACAACACTTGACAGAGCTCAATGGAGGAAAATGATTCATATAGCCGCCCCAATTGATTTGGGACATAAGGCTCAATTTGGTTTGGTAAAAAAAAATGGCATGAGCATGTTTCCAGCCAAAATTAGGATTGTTAAGTCTCTCCCCTCACGTGCAGATGCAATTTTTTTATAAATGGAACGAAAAGAAGCAGCACAAGGCAAACAAAGAACAAACACAAACGGAAGGATTTGGAACCGCGGAGCTCTTCCGATGGGAGGTCTGATACCATGTTAAGTTACCAATCATAAAAGCTTAACAAATGTAGATTGGGTATGGACTTTCCTCATATTCAAACCCATGACCTAGAGGTTGGCAGGCTGATTTTTTACCACCTAACCAGTGGTCATTCTCCAGCCGAAATAAAGACACTGTCCCATAATAACTGGAGGGGGGCAAAAACTATCAAACAATTCCAGACATGAAGATGTGCTATTCAAAAAATTAAACATGGACTAATTCATAGTGCATGCATGTACTTATAACACACTGCTTTCTCTGCATTCTGACCTTGTATGAAAATTCCAAGGGTTGACACTTTCATTACCTTACTCCTCTAAGAAAACTACTATACAAAATTTTTATTATACAAGCTTGCAAGAATGATGAATAGATAAGACAGACAAATTCGTAACGTAAATTATACTCCAACTTAGATGAAACCTTCCCTCACACCACCTCATCTGAATTTCCTTGTTCTCCAAAGACTTAGAAACTCGTCAATTGTAGCCACACAAAAATTTCCACTGTAACCAATATAGCAAGAATAGCTCATCTGAATTTAAAGGATAATCGTAATCACCATTAATGTTGCCAAGAGCAGATGAAACAGTAAATCTTGGTTGTAAACACCTGCAAAGCATGATAACGTAGAGTCACAGAGATGCAAATCCAATCACAGCACAAGTAGTCTTCCATACCCAAGGTAAAAAATAGAAGAACCAACAATAAAATTGGAACGCCAGTGTGATATAGCCAAAGCCAAGAGATTGTCCTACAAATGATAAAAATGGTCCTACAAATGATAAAAATGGAGAACTTCATCAATGATGATTGTAACTTCAAGACTTCCATAAAAATCCTCAACAGATATTTCTGTTTCCGCGTGTCAAAAAGAAAGCATTAGGAAACAGGCTTCAAGTTATGCAATCATATGCTCATAACCAACACCGGTGTCAAATTAACTGCCCCAGAAAATACTGAGGATGAAGAAAATGGTTGGAGGGTGTAGGAAGGACATAGATTAGCTATCCAATGAAAGAGATTATTTCTTTTAAACATGAGGCAATTTTAACTAGCAATAAGAAATGTCCACAAATATCTTACAGCCAACCGTTCTCCAAAAAAAAAAAAAATCTTGTAGCCAATTCCTTGTTGCGTCTTCATAGCTTATTGTACCCACCCTATGGAGCCAAATTGTTCCACAAAACCCTAATGGCGATGGCTCATAATTTTTTTAAGGCTGACTATACCAGTTCATGTATTCTTGTCTAGAATAGAATGGGAGTTTGAAAGGCACTCAAAACTTCTCCGCCAGCCATCTGGTTACAGCTGAATGATGTATTCGTGTCAGTCATGTGGATGGATGTCCGGCTGCATGATGAATCATATTGACGATCTACCCTACTGCTTTATCTGCTAACCTAGTTTTTTCGATTACTTCACAATCACGTATAAGTTTCCCTAAATTTTCATGTAAAAAACGGAAGAAATTTTTATATCTTCGGACAACCACGCGACTGACTAGAGAAGGGTATAACATGTGTACACTACAGAACAGGGGATGAAGTAATAGATCGACGCAATAAATTCCATGTAGTAGAAAGATGGAGAGGATGTGATATTTTTCCTCCAAAGCGAGATTCTTTGAAGTCAACTTGTTCCCAACTAAATCAAAGATGGTTCACTTCATTGAATCACTCCTGATTTATATATGAAACTGTTACAAAAGAAAAAGAAGTTGTCAGCTACTGTTCAGCACTCTTACTGAGGATACATGGATGCCCCTTAGATGTCAAAGAATGTATTAGCTGAGAGGAAGCCATATGAAAATATATTTGTTCCCATTATAGAAAGCCAAGAATTATCCTATTAATGCAAAAGAAAGCTGGAATAGTAGACAGCAATTAAGCAACACGATGCCTCAGTGGTTGGTTGTGCAGTCAATGCTAGCCAAATGAAGTTTTCCCCGCAGTCCAATTACTCTCCTGTGCAGATCACCTAGGCATCTACCATACAAATAGTTTTTGGATGGACAATCAGCTTCACATAGGATCGTGCCATCATATATGCGCTTTCGGGGTTTTGTGTCGTCCTGTAACAAGCTGTCTAAAACCCAAGTGGCCAAGCCTCAAACAGCCCTTTTAACTAAAACCTTTTCATGTTTGGTTTTCTCAGTTTTAATTCCTTAAAGGTTATTGAACAAGTTCTCCAATTGGTTCTCGGATGAGTCATGACAAGATTATAACGTGAACTAACACCTTGAAAATGCAGTAGACATCAGAATGGGCTGCGAGGAAAATTATAGACATTAATTACTGTAAGCTCCAAAGGCCGAGCTCCTTTTATGGTTGGCACATTCATGACCAAAACATATATGTATATGTATTCCCCTTTATCGAGTTGTAAGCTTTTTTGTTCAATTATTATTTTATTTTTTAGAGCGTCTGTTTTAGGGTGTGGAAAGGAATCTCATATGTGTATTTTTTTGTTTTTCCACTCGAGAGCGTTAGTTGTTAGTCAAGAATAACGCTCCTGTCAAAATGGGGCTTCACTACATGGCAGATTTTAAAAGCAGCAATTTTTGCTCAAGCAAAATTGGCGATTTATTTACAACAGGGCCAGCATGTTGTGGGGCCCATATATATGAAGCTATTAGGTCAAAAAAACAGTAGAGTTGCGGTGAAAAGAACCCTAGCATCCATATTTCCATCTCTCATCACTTTCGGCGGCTAGGGTTTATGCATCTCGAAGACTTACAAGTATTGAATGATTCTTTGGGCTAAATAATCATCTTCGAGAGGTTCTTTGTTTTGCATCTTGGAGTACAGATACAATATACATATCACTGAGTGGTAAATACTTCTCCAAGAGGTTTCAAGAGTTATTTCATCATTAACAAGAAGTTTGAGAAAAGTCCTTCGGTGGATTCCGGGAGGCAAACGGAAGGCTTGTGGATTCAAGACAGCAGCAGTCAAAGCACTGGGTGTGGTGAACGGGGATTCGGCAAGTAGATCTTAGGCTCGATTGTGAGGATTCTAATCGTAGGGTAAGATTGCTTGTAACTACACATTGAGTATAGTGTTTTTGATTCCTTCCTGTGGTTTTTTACCCATTTAGGGTTTTCCACGTATATCTTGGCGTTGTGTGTTTGATTGCTTTCTTTTTCTTGATTGATTGATTTTCTTGATTGGTAAATTGTTTTAATTGAGGGTTAAAACCTAGCAAATCTATAAACCTAGGCAATCTAGGATTTTTCAAATACCTCAGAATTTAATCGAAACAAGTCTCTGTCTCATTTTACTAGCAATCATGGCCCAGGAAATGCATGTCCAATTCCTATATATCAACTAATAACAATTCAAAATGACAGCAATATTGCTGAGGTGATCGAACTTGGAAATCTAAAATGTGAGTGCAAGTGATAAAATAAGAAAACAATAACTAAACTTTTGAATATATAGGTAACTGATTGAATTTGTTGGAACTCGTTAAATTTGAAATTGTAAAATGGGATAGGGTGAGCGGGATTTTCATGTGGTGGTTATCTAAATCGATTCAAGCAATATGTGAAAGTGATTTATCATTTAACGCCTTTCGAACTTTACAACACCGTGACACGGCTTTGCTTCCGCGAAAGTAACAGGAACTTCACAAAGTAGGGAGTTGCCTTACTATAGTATTATCGATACAGAGCTGAGGGATAGGGAAAACTTGCCATGGCCAAATGGCAAAAGTTTTAGACAGAAAGTTCTTAAGATCTGTCCTCCTATTGAGGGGGACACAGAATCCCCATCAATTTTCATGAACAATTTTCCCGACTATTTTGTAAAACAAAGAGTCAAAATAAAAGGATGTGCCTAATAGTTAGAAAAGCGAATGGGCATACTTACCACTTTGCCCAGATGCTGCAGCAGGAAGTGCAGGAATTTTGACAGCTGCAGTTCCAAAGAGAATCCAATATATATCAGTAAGAGGAACATAGACGACAACATATAGTAATTTCTAATATGCAGACGAAAAAGATTAGGATAACCCTAACTCGATAAATAGGAATAACAGGTCCACGTACTTTTATTGCACGATGAAGGTGATACTTGGGTAGCAGATGGCCAAAGAGCTGGAATGTTGTCATTCAAATCACAAAGGAAGCTAACTCCTGAAGAGCTGTCGAATATCACATCCGATGGCAAACTAGGCAAAAGACATCCCGACTCTATTCAAGAGATTAACAAACCAAAAGTTAAACCGTCAGCTAAGGAAAGGTGCAGATTAATAGAATAAAGACTGGATAATTTTGAACAACTAGATGAGACATGCGCGCGTGAGCAAGAGGAACTAGATGGCTTGATTATAATTAAGCTATTAACGAAATTATCATCTACACAGGCTTTGGAAAGAACGATTCAAGAGAAACCGAACATCTCAAAAACCCAAAACAAAAACAACAAACGTTAAATGAAATTGTGTTCAGTATGAGACTTACCTTGGACTCCAGCTGATGCATTTTCAGATTGCAGATTCGTATTTCAAATGAAGATTAACACAATAACCAACAAACAACATATTAGTCTAATTATACTGTCAAAAGAACCTGTTTAGTTCATCAATGGGGCATTATGGATCAAAACCAACCTTGAATGGAAAAATCTTTGAGTCCAATATGACATAGCTTGTAAATATCTTCAGTAATATTTGCTTTTTGCAGTTTCTTTCCAAGTGATGCAGCACAATTCAAAGCTTGCAAATTGGTTATGAAGCTTTGCTTTTGCAAGTGAGACACGTAACTCTCCATCACATTACAACATGCAGTCTGGTTGCTTATGCTATTTCCACAACCCCCTGTGACACTGCTCATGTTTGGAAAGGTCAAAGGGCAAACTGAAACAGAAAGGAAAAAAGATTAGAAGAATAAGAATAACAGGTAGCGTGCCAATGAGACAATGCAAAACAGAAAAAAAAAAGTTCAGGAATTCCTAATGTTCAATGGAATCTAAAAATAGGTACTTTCGGTGCCATCTCTAAATTTGTGGAACTTGTGCTATATAATTCATTCTGTTCTAGTAAATCTCCCTGATTCTTTACACTTGGCTGGGGACTCAGCCATACATGTATCAGTTGTAATGGGTATTCCAACTGACTAGAAGAAAAGTTAACTGCACAGAAGCCCAGAGGTTAAGTGCTCCAACCTTTATGATGAAATATAAATCAAACATTACTCTCGCTGGGGTAGGCCCTAAGAAAAATGGACACTAAGAAGAATTGAACGGCAATGTGACAAGACATGGCAACGAAATGGACACTCCAACACATAATATTTTTCAAAAATGTAGGAGGAGAAATGTTAAATTTTCATTGTTTCTTTGTTTCTTTGTTATCCTTTACATTTGAAGTCAAGCTGTGATGTTTTCATGTGTATCCAAATGATAGATGTGTTCTCCAAGTGTATGAATCCTGTTGGAGTTTAATATTTGAAAAAAAAAAGGATAAGCTTGGACTTGTTTCTGATACGATCACGACACCCCTCCTTTGAAGTATCAGAGCTTCTTAGGTGGGCCCAAAGGTCATGCGGCTCATGCCTTAGGGAGGTTCCTCGTCTTGAAAATAAAAAATTAACAAGGCAGGGAGAGGAGTTGCATTTCACTGCCATTCACCTTTGTTGATGTTGCAATTAGAAAGTCCTCTAATAACATCCTTTGCACGAGAAGGGCCGAGTTTACTAGCCAACCATCTGTGAACTATCACTTTACAGTCACCAATGCTAGTCGAGTGATCAGACAATGTGTGAGACCCGTCCATGCTCGAAAGATCGTAGGGTTTATTAGCAAGCTTTTTACCAGCTTCTGAAATAGCATTTTGACAAATTTGGTCACAACACTCGTTCACCAGATCGATTTTTTCGCAGGCAGCAAGTAGCTCTGAAGTATCCACTGTGTTCTCAAACTCAGTAACATCTTTGACGGGACAAGAACCAGCAGTGAGGTTTGCAGGATGAATAGAGCATATTTGTTGTAGAGTATCACTAGCACCCCGGCCCGCTAGGATTTTCTCAAAATCTGATAGGCAGTGCCCTGCACTTGTTCCATTTAGAGCTAGCATGTTGGTATCTTTGCTAGATTGACCTATAAGAACGACTAAAGTGGCTTCCATCTGTGGGCAACATATTACATTAGCGAGATAAGTAGCAAAATAAGCTATGCAGTCAATTGATGTCATTCTCATCATACTTTCGACAGCAGAAAAGTTGAAGATGCATTGTCCTGCAAAAAGGGGAAAAATAAAGGAGTTGTGGATAATTCACTTTTCAACTCAAATGGCTTTAGAATAGGCACAATAGTTAAGTGCCAGACAAACCTGATAACTTGGGGACAGTGTTATTGGTGAATGGTGTCAATGGGGAAGGTGCAAGAAGAGGAAAGAGGGGCTGAGGACCTGCACTAGGGGAAATTTCCGGCAAAAGGGGCTGAGGACTTGCACTTGGTGAAATCTCAGGCAAAAAGACATCTACTTTCGTGTCCATTCCCACAGAAGTTTTTAAGTGATCCAATGGGCTGCAATGGGATTTATGGAGGGCTGCAAAAGCAGCAGAGCTCATTGACAGATAATCTACATATACAGTGCTGCACATATAATAAGTGACATGAAAAAGAACTAAAATCCAAACAACAAAATTAGAAAATTATAATAAGTTGTTCTAGTTCTGTGTTGCTACTAGAAAATTATGAACAAGCACCAATTTGAACTATAGAAACACCACTTTAAAGACCCAAAGCAGAAGCAGAATAATAAACAACTATGGTAGCCTGCCCAAGACGTGTCTTCTCCTTTTGGTACCATCAGAGCTTTTCATTAGTGGAAACTTATAAGCATGACTTCGAGGATGGGAGATGCAAGAGGAACATTTGAGGCAATTTTTGTAAAATCTGACAAGTCTCTCCAAGAATTCTCTCCAAGAATCTAACAATTATTTATGAAGTCCATCTCCAAAACCTCAGAACTATGATGTTTTATGAAACTGAATGCTGTGACTTGTTTTGATGCCACTTCGGCCAATATTCACTACAGAGACTGATATGCAAGCTGCATACCTCAAAGAAAAATGTATTCTGGATTGATGATAAGAAGATAGGAATTATTAGAACGTTTCTCACATGGGTAGAATAGCACCTCCCAAGTTAGAAAATGAGCCTTGTAGGCCTTTGCACTAATGTCCAAGTAGTTTTGAGTTGGATGTTTTCAATATAGTATCAGATCTCGTTTTCAAAGAGTCTTCCCAAAATACTCAAATTATTTTGATAGTGTATTTTTTCCAACTTTCCACGTGCCTTAGAGGCACCTACTATAACTCTGGTTATGTCCTTTGAATCAAATAGTCAAGAAGCGAGAGTGTTAGACTGTCCCACGTTGTTATAAATATGCACAAATAATTGTCAAAACCCGGGATTTCCCGTATTAAAGTAAGTTCACCTTAATACGAGAATGTCAAATCTAGTCAAATCCATCTTTTGTCTTAACTGGTATCTAAAATTTGGTATGTCTTTAGAAACTGGCTCAGCTGCATGAACCAATATTGCAACATTATTGCAATATTAGAAGAGAGCATTGCTCCTTTACTCTTTGCTTACTCATACCCATTTTGTGATCCCAGAGTTTCCATAAATGCAAGTGAATTTTGTTTTCCTTTAGCTGCTAATAGCTTGAAAAAGGAACTAATTTTAAGTCATGCATTTTAGGACCTCTCAAGTTACTACATATGAGGCTTGTGGGCCTCTCCATTCATAACCACTGGTTTTAAGTTACACTTTCTAAATTCTACATGGTTCAAGCTCATAAACTTCCACGCAAAGTTCCATTAACTACTTTGTCTGGTAAAGGTTAGGATTTTAATGAGACATCTAAAATGAGTTTTAACCGATACTAAGACCAGACAAAGGACTAAGATCCTGGGAAGTCGACAGCCCATGTAAGAACCTATGGTCAGACCTTCTCAAAATGGAACGTACCACATAGTTCATCCTAGTGCCAACTAACGTGACCAACCCCTAGGGCCTTGTCATTGCTGGACAAAGATTTCCTGAGGTGAGTCGGGTTCAGTTCAGTTCTCACCCTTAAATAACAATTGAATCTACGACAAAGGTGTTGAATCAAGTTAAAAAAAAGTAAACAACTATCAAAACAAGCTGTGCCAATAACAAAATAACAGAAAACAACTATCAAAACAAGACTAGACTTGTTTCAGCACCGATTTGTTTATCCATCTCATTATAGGAACCAATTTGTGCTCAGACCATAATGCTAACATAGGGAACTACTTGCCAGTTGCCACAAGAAAGAAATTCTCTCTTTTTATTCTTGCTTGAAAGACGTGTTGGGCCTAGAGCGCCCCCATGGATTTGGCTACACAAAGTCACTTCCTGCAACCGCTCAAAAAACAAACATGCAGGTGTCGAATGCAATGAAATACTAATTGAGACCCTCCCTAACGCCAATTGGTTGTAGGAGAGATGGTGGACAAGCAGTCCGACAAGTGGTATTAGAGACGGGTCACAGGAGGGGCATTCGGGAGCGTCATAAAGAGGGAGGGATTGTTGGACCCAGAGTACCCCATGGCCAAATTACACAATGCCACCCCTGCGACCGCTCTAAAAACAGACTTGCACATGCAATATCGAATGCCATGAAAGACTTAATTGAAATCGTCCATAACACCAATTGGCTTTAGGAGAGATGGTGAAAAAACAGTCCGCCAAGATGAACGAGGTGAAAATTATAACAGAACACAGAAATGGTCAAATTAGTTGAATTCACCACTAACCACTAAGCAAAAACCCTTTATTGGCCTAACCCCAGCCATACCATCTGGACAGTGAAAGTACAGCTAAAGGAAACATTTGAATAAGCAACCAAATCTCAGCCCAATATTTAGAATAAACAAGTACCAGCACCCCAACACAGTGGTAAGTTCACCAATCACATAGCTAATCAGGAGATTAAAGGAAATACCAACATGAAAAAACTAACCCAGCTCATATCCAACCCTAAATAACAACAATGCGGATCCACTAGTACAAAAAAAACATTTCCCAAAACCCTCACCGCAGCACAAAGTGCAAAGCTAAGCAATTTTTATGATAACCCAAGTAAGAAAACAAGTAGATCATGCAACAAGAACAAGAAACCCAGTAATTAATCAACGGATAAGCCATGAATACTTACAGAGAAACACCAGAAACACAATGAGAAGTGTGAAATTGAGACTGTGAACTTCCCCTCCTCTCATTCCTGCTCTTTTGCTAGAACCCCAAAAGACAGACCCACCCAAAAATTCGAGAATGGGAAGAGGCCAAAAATAGTTCAAGAAAGGACTAGGCTAATGAAATTTGACACAGATTTTTCGTGAGTCTGAGAAGAAAAGACCACAGGAGTAGAGAGAGGGAGAGAGAGAGAGAGAGAGAGAAGGGGGGAGTTGGGAGGGGGGGCGCCATGAATGAGCTGCTGAGTGTGGGGACAAAGCAGTAATCAGCAGTAGCTGTCCCCATTTGAGACTCCTGACCCCACTCCAAAGATTACTACAGTAGTAGTTATATTTGCGATTTCTTGCGATACATTAAACAACAGTACACCACTAGTGACTAATGCATTAAAGTCTGTGTATTCCTTTTTCACACCATTTCTAAGTTGTAACACCCAAGCTTTGATCACACAGGTGGGGATGCCAGCCTAAAACCATGCCGTTTTGTGGCCAACTCTAGTGGTTTGCAAAATGCGATATTGTGGGACTTATTTTTCCACACAAATGATCTAAACAGTTAAATAATTTTAAAATAATTATTCAACTGATCTTGAAAAAAGTCAAGCCCATTGGATATTTTTACGTAATTGATCTAATTCGTTTAATTCTCATTCAGAATTCAGGACCCTTGTAGTTTGAAAGAATCTTCAAAAAGTTATACAATTTTGCGCTAAGTAACCCATTGATTTGAACCATAGGTGTTGTAGGACTCGTTAAGAAGAACTTCCAGTAAACAAATTGTTTTGATCGGACATCGATTGGTATAAAAAAAACTCAAATTTTTTGTTTTTTGATACCTGTCGTTGTCCGAACAAGATCGTTTAACATTATTTAACGGTTTGGATCGTTTTAGAGTTGCAAACCACCGTTTGTGTGGTTAATACCTCGCACGGATCTATTTAAACATACGCTCTTGTTTTTTAAGATATAGACTTTATTGTTGTTTGGAGAGAGCCAGAACACGATAATGATACCAACAAATACGTTATTTCTATCTATTTTCCTAAAATTTGTCATTAAGAATGTGTACCTTGTTTAGAGCTATTGTATTAGGTGTGGGCCGGCCCCGATGTTCTGATTGCCTAAGCCCGACCTCAAACTTGGTTGTCCACTTACTGTTAAGTTTTAAAACATAGAAACGTATGCACTTCAAAAAGAGAGAGAGGTTATATTGTGTTTTTAGCTTGAATTACATCAAAAGAAAATCAAAATCAAAATAGAACTTTGGTTATAGTGCTTTATGATTAACCCGATCCGATTCAAAGAAAAACAACTTCTTCTTGCATTTTTTGAAGCAAATTCTTCAATTTAAGTCATCGTACTTTAACTTATCTGAGAACTCATTTTCAATTGAGATCATAGTTAATCCACCTAATCTTTCTTATGATATGGTAGTCTGAACGTAAGTTTTATTTACTTCAACTTAGAAAAACTCATCTCCACCGAAGCAAATATAACCGGGATAGTCGATCGATAAGCAACTCATACCATTTGGAAACCACTCTCTTCCCAATAAGACCTTATGTTCTAAGAATATCCCACTGATGTGTTGAACCCGAAAACAAAATATAAACTATAAACTTTTTGCACATATGCTGATATGCAAAAAAAATCTTGCTTTTGGACAAGATTTTGCCATATCACAAAGTGCAATGTTTAAATTATGACATCCACATGGAATACAAATTGCTCTAGGATTTACAATAAATAACGTTTTCGATATACTTTGATGTTTATCTTTCATATTTGAAACATTTTATATAAAAAATTTATTTGTAATATAAAATAGATTTAAAAATTAGGGAATTCAATTGACCACCTTGTTCTACCCGCGTGCCTACGACAATGCTGGACTTGTTATCAATACGCATTTGAAAGCCTTTGATCCACCATCCTCTGTAAGTTTGTCTCTGATTACCCATAGACCAGTTCCAATCCATATTTAATAGCCCCAATGGATTCTCGATTGCCATGTTCAAGGTTTTTAAGTTGACTCATGTTGATATTAATTGTATCCAATTTGAAAACTCGTGTCAAAATCACTATAAAATAATTTTTTTTAAAATTGTTTAACTTCATAGGAGGGAGACTAAAGTGTTGGATTGATCGAAATGCCTCTGCTTCTATTGGTCCAAACGCGTCAACAGCAATAATGAGCCATCTTTGGATTTGGCTTGGGCCAGCTAGATACTAAATCCAATGGTTTTTTTCTTCTTTTTTTAATCTAAAAAATACGTCAGTAGCTACGAGTTAGGAGTTTAGTGGCTAGTGGGGAGAGAGAAGTAGGGTCGGATGTGATTCAAACCTCCATCCTGGGGCATGGAGTATAGATGCTCTTACCAACCGAGCAAATAGGTCAGTAACTACGAGTTAAGAGTTAGTGCCTAGTGAGGAGAGAGAAGCAGGATCGGATGTGATTCGAACCTGCATCCTGGAGCATGGAGTATAGATGCTCTTACCAACCGAGCAAATACGTTAGTAACTGCGAGTTAAGAGTTAGTGGCTGGTGAGGAGAGAGAAACAGGATCGAATGTGATTCGAACCTGCATCCTAGAGCATGGAGTATAGATGCTCTTACCAACCAAGCTATCACTCACTTCTTTCAAACTTCAACTTCAACTAGTTCAATGAATTGTACTCTAGCTATTCATTCCATTCTATTTTGTAGTTCTATTTTCACCTTTGTTTGTATCACTAACATTGATAAACAACCTTCATATGCTTCTTTGTTTATTCATATATTGTAATGAATGGAATCGTGATGTCTGAAAAACTAGAATTGTAACGTTTGAACCTTAGAGTCTACGTTGGATCTTATTTTGATCATCTTAACCAATACTATTTATTTTGTTGTTTCAGTGGGTAAATAATTCATGACATAAAATCCATTGATCAAATTTTTTAATTTTCTTTATTTCTTTCTTAGACACATGCAACAGACTCTTTATGAGGCATTAAGGGGTTTCATTCTTATGTTGGCCCGTTCCACAAACTAACTTAAACTTAATAAATCACTGGAATTGACTTTTTGAGTGAAATTAAATTGATGTGTTGTGAGGAAGTGACATGTCTCTTAAAACACAATAAATCAGTTTTGAGTTTAAGTCAATTTTGTGGAATAAATCTTTTTTTCAGCCCACCAAGTTGCATAGTTTAGAAGGGTGGGCCATGGGATGTTAGATCAACATTGTGTTGAGCAAGGCCCAATAAAATTCCCATTAGTCACTTCGATGGTGGCCCGGCCCATGTTCATGCCCAGTGACAGGTTAACAGTACTGAACTTGGACAAATGAATTATTCACTATGCATTTTTAGGTTGAAAGAGATGAATCAAGAATCTAGTGGCTGTCCAAAAAAAAAAATTGTCTTTTGATTCTATAGTCAAGGTGTCACGGGTAGCTTACACTTACCATGATTAATCCGGTCAAAGACATGTCATCTTCAATGGAAATGCGACGAGGGAAACACAAGAAATACTTTCTATCGAACCCTGGTCAACTATGTGACGAGCAAACTAACTAATTAACGGGACTAATGAGGCTCTCAAAACTCTAAAAGCCCCAAACAAAAGGTCTTGTGTCCCTTTCTTGAAAGTGGCAAGCCAGAAGGTATTTACCCACACATTAATTTGATTTTGTCCCAACTTTCATGTACTCTGTCAACTTGGGCCATTCTGACCCATCCATTACATTCCACTTAAAAGTACTTGATTTCTTCTCTCTTTGGAAATAAGAGCGGGACCCAACAATTATTTTGTTCCTAAATGGTTGGGGGCCATGGGCCCAAGTCCTCTTTATCTGAGGGTGTGTGTCACTAATTTTATTTGTTTTTTGTTTTTTTGGTTATTTGGCTTTTTTATGCGAGATCTCGAAAAACACATTGACTTTTTGTGATTTTTTATGTGATGTATTGTGAAGGGATGAATTGTCTCGAAAAGCGCAATAATTTGGCTTTTGACTTTTTGAGTTAGTAGAACGGGGTTTTTGGTGTACCGGTACTGGTGGTTCCGATCATATTAGAATTTTGTGAGCTGTATGATCTAACGATAAAAAATGCTACGAGTACACCAAAAATGCGGTACATAGGACTTGAGGCCGAGGGCCATTCGCTTGTCAGATTTAATAATGAAGGATATTTAATTTAATAAGATAAGTAATTCGATCGTCTTACCGGCAAATTATTATATTTGGATAGGTTATTTAACAAAATCATAGTCCCTTACTATTGGATTCATTTTGAATTTATTTCCAAGTCTCATGACTCTTAATTCGACCAATCAATGTAAGTCGTTAAAATGATAGGTCAATAAATTAGCGAAAGATAGTAAGTTGTCTATATTAGATTATTCAAAAATTTAAATACCAAAAATTTAATAATCCCATATCTTGAATATGAGAAAATAATTGAGGATATTACTTTGGATGATATACCCATATATACCTTTATTCCTTGTTTCTCTCTTTTTTTTATCTTGAATTAAACAAAATCTCTGAACCAGTGGAAAGAGAACAATTTTAGGATGTTGTTGCTTATTATTTTGGAGTGAATTTTTTGAGGAAAATTTTCGGAAACGGATCTACTGTCCCGAAAATTCTGTCCCAACTTCATGTCCCGTCCATCCGAGTCATCCATCCGAGCAATCAAGGGCTCAGATTCGCAGATGAACATGGATGGCTCATATTTGTTTGGTGTAAAATGAAATCTGAGCCCTCAATTGCTCGGATGCACGGAACACGAAGTTTGGGATAGCGGATCCGCTACCAAAAGTTTCTACCATTATTTCAAGGTTTCACTAATACACATGAGCTCAAAATTTCACTGACCCAAATTGATGGTTATGAAACTACCAGATTACCCTTGAAAGAAACTGATCACAAATTTTGCAATTCCAACCAGGGAATAGAGAACAGAGAGGAGGGTTGAACCAACACATCTCCATCAGAAAATTGAATGGGCTCAATAATTGCCGAGTGGACTAGTTCGGTTCGAGTTGACTCGGCCGAGTCATCGGCCACAAAAAAAAATTATAGCAAAATTACCAATTATGATGAGACAATTATTTAACCATTGAACCCGGTCTGACTCCACACAGCATCCCTAACTCTCCTCAAGTCTCTCCCCTTCAGCGTCCGGCCTACGCCTTCGAAAACCGATTTTTCCGTCCGCTTACGGTGCTCACGCGCCAAATACTCATGAGGCGGAACCATCTCCGCCTCATGATCATCAACCCCATCATCCGAGTCGTGCAACGACTCAACCGAGTCAACCCGGTAAATCTTCGACCAATCCGGCACGTTCACTGGGGCCGACGTGGCCAGTTGGCGCCCACGTGGCCTCGATGACACGCTGTCCTGGCCACGGAACTGGTGTACCACTCTAGGCGACGACGTTTTACCCGGATCCTCAAACGCCAATGACAGCCCACCCACTTGGCGCAACGGCCCTCGGCTCACCCCGTTACTCTCCGCCGCGGCGCGTGGGCTCCACTCGCCGAGGGAATCCATCGACCCATCATCGTCGCCGCCGTTTACCATGTCGTCCACCATTGACCACACGTCTTCCTCGCCGAGCTCCGCCGCTTCGGCCACCATACCCCGGACGTCACCACCGAAACCGTAGCTTCCCAGATAACGTTCGCTGCGGCTGGTCGTCAGTTTCCGGCCTTTCGCCATATGTCATCACCACCACCCCGCCGCCGTGACGGAGACCGGATTCTTGATTTCCCGGCGACCCACCAAAGATATGTGAATCCAAAATCCAAAATTTGATTAATTTGGCAACCCAAAATCTTAATTAGATGAATAAAGTTTCTAAAAATCTATAATCTCAAACTTGCTAATCAAACAAAAAAATTAAAAAATCTATAATCTATTTATGACTCAATTAGAAGTTGGAACTGAACTGACCATTTGAACATAAACTGGGCATTGGAGCTAGGACCTGTATATATAACATTTTTCCATCGCTACGCCAAAAGCATGATGGAATACAGTGGGGGGGTCCCACATTCATTTCATTTGAATTTGGAGTTCATTTTATCTGCATTTCATTAAATTGATTGATTAATGTATGTAACAATCACGACAAAAAAAAAATGGAGAGAAAACAAGAAGACGAGCACGACACTGTAAAATGTTAAAAAAAGAAGGCAAGTTCTGTTTGGTCCCCACGCGCGTTCATTTTTGATCACTTTGGAGCGTGGACTTGCCTAATTTGGAAACTCCATTCACCTTAAATAGTAACTACTATGTAATTCCTTGGGTTGGTTGACTGTTATTTTTATGGAATCGGATCCAAATCTGGATAATAAAGTAAGATAATTTTAGTGATTTAGATTTGGTCGGAGACTCTTCTAAAAAGTGTTTGAGCATGTTCGAACCATTGATTTTAGTAAAACTAGTAATCGATGATTCATAATTTGAATTTGAATTCGGTCCAAAATTTGGATCGAAGTGGATCCAAATTCTATTTTTATTTACTTATTTATTTCTTCATTCCGGTAAACTACAACAATTTTCAAAATTGTTTCTACAAGATATTGTGTGTTGACAAGGGGCAATTCCGGAATTCTCGTTCAGTGGTGACAGAATGTATCAAAAATATTTAATTGTATACAAAATCTATTGAGTAGAGATGTAGTATTGAGGTTGAAAATTTATTGGCTGGGTTTGATTTATTCTGTTTTATTGAGCTATACATTTTTTTTTATTTACTCATAAATTAAGGGAACTTTCATTTATGTTGAGTGTATACGAATAATTCAGTGTAGACAATACTTAAAAGAATTTAAATTATGTTTAAAATAATCTTACTATGTTTTCTGAACCCAAAGGTTCGCCGTTGTATGGTATAGCCGCCTCTCATTGTTTTCATTTTCTTGATGACCGGTCAGCTTGGGAGTATCTCGACTAATTTGAGAGTTCACCATTATATGGTATAGCTGTTCTCAGTAGTTTTATTTTATTTTTGATAACCGGATGTACATGTTACTTTACGCGCACCTCAATTAATTCGGGCTCTGAAGATAATGATTGGATATTAACCCCAATAACCCCAAAATTTGAGATAATTAATCTCCGTGGGATTCACACATATGATCAATCACCTTGCTCATGCCCACAAGGGGGTGGCCGTCCCTCGTGTTGATTGCGTCCTCAATACGGAGAGCACAAAAATACAATATTATGTTCCCTCCTCTGTGTTAACTAAATGACAAAAATTACTGACGTGGCTAGCTCTTGGCTTATGTGGAATGACATGGTAATTAATTTTGAAAACTAATAGTCAATTGATTTCATATCGATGGTTTGAAAGTTGGTGTATTTTATATGAACCAAAAATGTAAATTAACCTCCTCCTTTCTTTTCTTTTTTTGTCTTCTTCCCGATGAGAAATACCAGAGGCTCAGATTAACTTGCAATATTATTTCCGTGCTCGGGGGACTTTAGTGAGCAAGCTCACTACATTCCAGTAATAAGCAATCACAGATTAACTTGCAATATTATTTCCGTGCTCGGGGGACTTTGGTGAGCAAGCTCACTACATTCCAGTAATAAGCAATCACAGCCGTTTGTTTGGCAATAAATGATCTGAATTGACATAAGCACTCTTACTAGTAAAAGAGTGAGCAAGCTCACTACAGCCAGAGTCCATTACTTCCACACTCCCTAGTTGTTGCATACACATTGTTTTCTTCTCTTAATCTTATATGAAATTATACAAAAAAAATAAAATCATTCAAAATAAGTGCCCGTTCGATAGTTAGAAGAGAGACGTAATAAATTTTCTTAAAAAATTACGATCGATCAAAATAAAATTTCTAAAAAAAAAAAAGTGCATTTATCAGATAAGGAAGTGTGGAAATTATGTTTTATTGCCCTATTGAGTACAAATTGTCACACGCAAGACATAGGCTCTGGCCAGGTGAAACAAACTGGTTGATCATGGACTGGTTTTACGTCCTTATTCAAAAAAAAGCATGAACGTTATTTATATTAACAATAATATACTCGAAATCTTTTCCTTGTGTACTTTAATGTAGTGTGAAATGTACCAACAGATTATTTATACCAGTGTTCTAAAAGAAGATCTGAGAGTCCGAGTACTTGCCGCCTAGGTACTAGAAGGCCCCTCGCCGACTAGCCCCACTAGCATGACTAATTGCCCGACTAGGCACCGAATACTCGGCCCTGGAAGCTAGAAAGTGCCCGGCCGCCGTAGGAGCGCCTAGCGAGTTTTAGAACCTTCATTTATACCACCAGTATTATCCCCCATTTTCTATTATAATCTGCTGACTTGGAAGGTTAAAATTATTAGAGCAAGTCTCTAAACATAACTTATCGTGTTGTTTTTTTTCTACATATCACCTTTAAAATAAGAAGGTTATCGAAATTACCTCGGATGGTTATTTATAATATACATAATTAATTTTCTTGCTATTATTAAAAACAAACCTACGAAGATTTGCACATAAAATAAGCGAACTTATAAAATTTAGCCATATTTATACGTTAGGTATGACATCAATCATTTGTTATGATTCGCATTCCTTTCATTGCTACGTCAACCATTATTATTACACTTTCGAGTACAAAACTGCACCCCAAAAAAAAAAAAAACAGAAAACAAAGACTTTATTCGAAATGACAAAATAGAAATAATTTACTCCTTGTAACATTAAAGAGCAACTTTTTTCGTGCTACAATAGAGAGATTAGGCTATGCTACAAAGTACAAACAGACGAATTATTTTTTGGTAAAAAAAATAAAAAATCCGTCAAAAGGATATAATTAGAAGTCCCAACCAAAAAATATACAGTAATTAGGTTCGCCTCCCAAAAACTGTCTAAAAACGTACTAATAAGTTTATTGCATAAATTAAAAAAAAAAAACTCATGGCTTAAAAAGCGACGAATGGAGTACTAACTTGGGGGTACAAGTGTAAGTAATGGAAAACTTCAAGGGGGTCACGTGCCCCTTGCGGCCTCTGTGTCCGCCCCAAAATTTCAATTTTTATAATTTCAGAATATGAATATTTCTATTTGCAATATTCATATGGGAAAATAAAATTACAAATAAAACAAATAAAAGATACCAAGATTTACATGGCTTGGCTCACGAATGTAAACCTAGTTCATGGGGGAAGCAAACGAGAGACGATTTCAAGCACTATGTGAGAGACCAATGCTCTGAAGAACTGTAATGGTGATAAAAGCAAAAACTCTCACAATGAGACAAACTCACCAACCTTAAAATAAAATTACGTCTGATGACGCAATTTCTGGCATTGCTTGACGTAGCACCTGCAAAACAGAGTTGAGCTATGGGCACCGGTGGGGTCAGCCAACCGACCTCCGATGCCTAAGTCAGTAAATCTCGTGTGGTAAGTGTAAGTATTGTTCAAGTATGGAAGACTAGAACAACGTACCTTCGCTTAATTACTTGGAGTCGTTTATATAGGCTAACAGAGTGATTGAGTCCTTGTAGGACTTGAACTCTCTCCAATGCTTATCTTATTAACGTCCTTAGCTTATTGGAAGCCTCTCATTCCTGAACGGAATAGGATTCCTAATGTCCCTAGGAGTCTTACAGATAAGTCACCGGACTCTGCGGGTTTTATCTTGATCTTGTAGAGGGAAGAGTTTGAATCTCAAACGGACTTCTAGACCCCTTGGGGTCGTTTCCCCTGCTAGGACGAGCTGTCCTCGTCCTCCAATAGTTCAGATCTGGCAGTCTGAGCTGCCCTTCAATAGCCGAGCTAGGCCTGCTGGTTTCGGTGGTGCACTTTTACTCCGCAGTCCTTGGGATGTTTACCGAGCTTCCCACTATTTTCCCTTTCTGACCGAGCTCTCCATACTGGGCTGGGCTCATCGAGGGCGAGCTGACCTTGTGGTCGATTTATCCTTATCAACGTCCTCTCATCAAAACCCAATTAGAATCTCTCAAAAAATCTCTCTCATCAAGTTTCACAAATTTAGGGTTTTAACCAAGAGAAGCAAGCAGAATAGAGTTCCACAAAAACAAATGATTCTTAAACCTTACGATTCATGAGATAGAACTCTAGAAAACGACAATTATTTAAATTGGGACAGAGGGAGTAAATTTTTATGAAAAAATACTTGTAAATTGTAGGAGTATATTATTTTTTATTTTACCTATTCACATATTTGTTAATACTCCAACAATACTATCTATTTTACCTATGCTCTCTTAAAATTTTATTGTCCCCTCTATTAAAATATTGGTGTTTGAGAGGGAAGAGGGAGAAAGAGATAATAGTAATAAGAAATGGAATAGATGGTAATTAGTGCCTAAATAAAACTACCTAATCACTATTTGTTGAGGTATTTTTTATTGTTTTGTTATTCGTCATCCTTAATCTATTACATAGGAATGGAGGAATGAGACTCTACCCCGGGATGCAGTATGAGGCATCCAAGAGTTCTACCGCATGAGCTAGCCTCCACTTGTTTCGTTGAGGTACTTTACATTGGCCTTTGTTAAGGATCTTAAATTTTTTATTTTGGACTAGGTATAATACTTAAAACCTCCATTTAACTATTCTCTTGCACTTGCCCTACAAATGATTATCTTTTTCGTCTTTTTTTTCCAAAAAAGCAAATTGTTTAGGAATCTTTCCAGTTTCCAATACCTTAAAATTGGTTCTCACAAAGACATCCGAGGACAAAAAGAATTATGGGCGGTGGGAAGTCGAAGGATAGTGTCTAAACATTATTAAAATCTTTACGTAATTAATTGAGTGTTATGTTCGTGTTTTACTACTATAAAAAACAAGATTAACTTTGTCTGTATTGTTCACCAAATTGATAGGAAAAGCAGTGTTTCTGATGGGCACATTGGGCGGCTAACAATGGTTTTAGTGGGGTATTGTGGGCCCTACTAGAGTTCGTCGTTTTGTTGTATTTTCCCTTTTTTGAAGATAGTCGTTTTGTATTAAAAAAACAACCTTATCGCCATTCACCATCAACTAATAAGTCTCCTAAAAGATCCCAAAATTCTCAAACTGTAAGACTTCACAGTAATTTCTTAAAAATCGCTAGGTCCAAGTCGGGTGGAGAAATAACGCATAACACTTAGGTTGGAATTAATCAGCTGCCTAATTTAGGAGTTAGACAACCTCCTAAAACTTAAGCGGGGACTAGTCGGTTTAGACGACTGACTTAGAGCACTGCTTCATAGCTGCAGTTTTCTTTCTCGTAATTTTCTTTTTATTTTTATATAGTTTAGATCGATCTACTAGGTTATTGTTGCAGAAATTTATGTTTGGTAGTCGACTAATCGAGAGCCGGCCCTGATGTTTTGGAGGCTTAAAATGAAAACCAAAAGGAAGATTTTTTCAAAATCTTAATGAACAAAATGCAAGTAGGCAAATTATACTTCTAAAAATAAATACTAGTAACAGATTTTTATTGTCGATTAAGGAAGACACGTTTTTTTATTACCATAAGGTCAAGTTGGGAAGTAACATTACTTTTTTGCCCAAGTAGTTTAACACAGAAACATATACTTTTCTCTCTCTCTCTCTCTCTCTCTCTCTCTCTCTCTAATGCCGCCGACCACAATATAGGTCAAGTTGGGAAGTAACATTACTTTTTTGCCCATTTAGTTTAAAACAGAAACATATACCCCTATCTCTCTCTCTCTCTCTCTCTCTCTCTCTCTCTCTCTCTCTCTCTCTCTCTCTCTCTCTCTCTCTCTCTCATGCCGCTGACCACCATATAGCACCTGCAGAACTCGCCGACCTGCCTTCTCCGATCATCTCCAACTGGCCTCCAGCGACCACCGCCCTTCCCTCGCCAACCATGGGGGCTTAGTTTCCGATGATCGGTGACCTTGGATTGCACTGTTTTGACTCCAAATTGACTGGGTTTGAACTGTTTGATCCCAAATCGACTGGAAAAAATGCTTGGTTCGTGATTTTATCTTCTTTTTCTTCTTTATCTCTAATCTACATCCTATAAGTTCTGAGTTCATCAATGGCAAATCAAGACTGCATGCCTTCCTTATTCTCTCCCTGTGAATTTTTAAAAAATTTAGAATATTTACTGTGAATTTTTTAAAATTTTATTTTTAATACACCAGATTAAATCCACAGCGCATCAAAGCAAAAGGCTACGATAAAGTCCATGTGGATCTCCCATGCCAAGTCCACGTGGATCTCATAACAAATTCATGCGAATTTATACAAGGTAGAAGAAATCCATGCAAATTTACGTACATTTATTTCTTAATTTGAATTATAGCAAGTTGTTTTGGAAACAAACAAGTGTACGTGCATTCCCCTTGCGAATTTGTGGAAATCCATGGGGATCTAAGGATCTCCCATGCCAAATCCATGTGGATCTCAGGATCCACGCCAACTCTGTGTTTTTATTTCAATTTCTCGAGAGTTGATTGCTATGGGTGATTTGATATCGAAAAAGGTGCACACTTCTGGGGATGCAACTGACAGGTTGACAAAGATTGTTATTGTGGACAAGTTCGAGCATTGCTTGGACTTGGTTAATGTCTCCAGGTACGAGAAAGAAGGCGTCCCCCCAAACCGGTTGGATTAAGATGGTTATCTTTTGAATAGGAGAGGCTATTCGCCAAGGTGGAGATTGTTGGAACTTGTGGCTCACATGGAGAGGTACCGAGAAGTTCTAATGAAGGCTAGATACAAAGCGGAGCGGAGTGAGGGAAGCGAAACAATTGAACAGACTCACTCTCGCTCTCGTGGACATACCCGGATTTTGGAGAATTATGTAAATCTTGCTGTCGTGTTCTTTATTGTTTCGTATTCTATATTGTTTGCGTGTAATTGATTTAGCGCTAACAATAAAAAAATGAAACTAGATGTTGCAAAGTTGAAAGTTGACATATGGCGACTAGACTTTTGCATGAGAACGTGAATTTACCAACCAAATATTTTGTCCCAATTTGTTAGCATTTGCCGACTAAATCTCTTTCGTCGATGAAAACCTTTGGAGTTTGACCGACCAAATATTTTTTCGGATCAAGGTGACATTTGGCAACTAAATGTATATTTTGTCTCTGAAAACATTGTGAGTTTCACCGACCAAATATTTGTCGGGTAAGTTGACTTTTGGCGAAAAATTCAAATGGCGACTACATGTTTTAGTCCAAAAATAATTGTCGGCGAATCTTGATATTTGCCGACCAAAGTTTTTTCAGTCCGGAAATGTATTCGCTGACCTCAAATTGGCGACCAAAGTTTTTAGTCGGCAATTCCTTACGCTGACAAAAAAGGCTGCATTGGGTGACTAAACCGTTAGTCTGGAATTGTGATTTTTTTTTTCTTGTAGTGACATTTGTGACACATAATTACATGATACCCAAAATGTGGTACCCAAATATAGTCACCAAAGTATCAGTGAAACATAAATGATGTTGCAATTTGTAAAATTGCAGTTTTTGGAAACAATATTTTTTTTCTTGTCCATATAGCCTCGCTGATTAAAAAGAGCATAACAATACATTAAAGACGATAAATACAGTTCGGTAGAGGATCCAATAACCTATCAAGAGGTCTAGTTTCCGAAATACAAATACCAGAACTTCGTAAATCCGAAGTTACCACAGTGTGTGCAACTTCATTTTTCAATCTATGAATAACAAGAATCACAAAACCTAAACCGATCAACTTATCGGCGTATATCTTCGATGGCAACTTTCACTTTCATAGGGCAAGACCTTTTGCTGCCCAAAGTGGGAATCAATTGCTACAAATCCCCTACTTCCGTAAGCGAAACCAAACACAACTTATAAGCTTACCAGTTCACAAGGGAATTTTTTGAAAATACTTTAGCATTTCGGTTTCAGAGATTGTACATGTCCATATTTTTTTCTTTTACGGAAAAAGCAAGAACTTCATATCATCTCATAATAAAGAGTACAACAGTTTTGCAGGAGATGTCCCAAAATATATGTAAGTTGATTAATCCTCTCTCCGGCAACTTTCAAAGAAACTGTTATCCCCCGCAACTTGTTGCCAATCAAAAAAAAAAAACTGCTAAAGTCCATATCGAAATTTTGTTGTGTGGGTACTTTCAGTTTGCCTTCAACAAAAATCTTCAAATTCTTCTATGAAAAATTCACATTCTTTCATAGCGAGTCTTAGTGCATGTGACAATTTAGTTTTGTCGCATTGAAGAATGTAAAAGAAAGGCTTTCTTGTAATCACAAAAGGTTGACTTCTTTTGTACCAAGGGCTAAAACTGGCTCGCGTACGAACAAGAGAATCACTTGCAGAGTTTTCGATCGTCATTTAAAATTTCCACCCTAGCAACAAGAAAATGCCTAAACTTTATACACTCTTGTCATGGAAATTGATTTTGGCTAACCCACACAACAAAATCCTGTAAGTGTGTGCTGTTGAAATTGTAGCATTATTGAAAGGATTTTTGCAGTACGAGTGGCGTGCAATATCATCAAATGGGACTTGTCTTCACATATGACATGTGCCTACCTTAAAAAAACGAGTTAATTGTTTGCCAATATGAAGTACAAATATATCACTTTGTGCGTGTAATTTATAGACAAATCCTATGTGGGACTCCACCAGGCCACCACCACTGATTATGTCCTCACATGAAAACATGACAGCCCAAAAGGAATACCTTTGATCAATCAGTAGCTAGGTCGGCTTAATTCGGTCATGCATTTGTTATACAGGATTTTCATTTTTTATCGTACGATATATAAGACTAATTGAGTTAAATTACGACAAGAATTATCAATACTGTTCTATCAACTCGAACCCCGAATCTCTCAGTTTTTCGATACTCATACACGACCAGTTGAGATAGAAGCTCTCGTCAATTATACCCGAGTTGAAATGGCTTTATTGTTTGGGTGAAAAGACGAGAGATTTGGAGTGGGGGGGATATTGGTGGCCTTCTCCTTTGAATCAGAATCAGAATATCTCACCTGCTACTCCACCAGCCAAATCCCCCACCCCACACCAGACCCCACCATTGATATCATTTTAGTTATGGAAATCTTAATATATTAATCGCATTCCTAATATTGGAATTTTAAATTTAGTGGTTAAATAGGATTTGGAAAAGGAAAACCAATTAAGTACCACAACAATATTTTTTTTTTTCCAATCAGAGTACGATCGACAACAATTTTGTTCATTCATTTTTGTTTTATAAGTATAAGTCTGCAATCTCTCTTTGTTTCTCATTAGTTAAACTCAGCATTTATCTTATGTAGTGATGGCATCCATACAACATACTGCGCATCTTACGGCGTACGTGTTTGGAATTTGTGGAAAGAAATGGAAAAGAAAGAGAGAATTTTAAACTTCGGTTTCTAGGGAAGGAGAAGCAATTAAATTTTTAAATGAAATAGATCAATCCTTTATTGATATATGAATGAGCTGTTTATTTTACAAAAAGTCTTAAAATGATGTTTTAAACAAATTGAACAGCTCAATCAGTAGTATGGAATCCCGAAATGAACTCCTTATAATTATTATTATTTTTATTTATTAACTTTCTTTCCATACAATCTTTGAACAACAAATGGTGTGTACGCATAGTTGGGCTCTTATTCTTAACCATCGATCTCATATTATGTGGATCATGTTTATAGGATTATACTTAATTATGATTTAGTAGATCATATATTAAGGTGAGTTTTCTTCCGGAGTTTTCGGTATTAAGTTGTAGTCAAAAGTGGTTGTAGTTTCCGTTAAAAATACAAGATATAGTATTTTTGTTATGTATGTAAAGAGAATGACTTACACTGAAACAATAATGCTAGAGGCACACAAAATGGCACACCACAAACCACACAAATCCTATGTGGCAGTGAATCCCACCTTTATTAGCTTTAAAAAAAAAAACCAACTTTTGAAACCCCGCCCCTAGGTTACAATCCAACCAAAGGAAAAGTGGGAGAGAGAGAGAGTTCAAGGACGGAGATTGAACCAACCCCATCACCGACTAAAATCCTCCACCACCGCCGGTCAAGGACAGAGATCGAATTCCTCTCCCAAATTTTTGATCCCTTCTGATGTTTTGATTTTCTTATTTTTTTGTTTTTTCGTGCCTGTAGCATTGTTCATATTAAAATATGTAAAAAAATAATGAAAATATAAAAATACTGAAAATACCGCAGTAAAAATCACCATAAACGTGCGATTTTGTTGAAGCATAAGGTTGTACTATATATAGTTGTTGGATCATGCAACGTTGTTTTTGGGCCACACCAGTATCATCATCACAGTAGTTTTTTATTGTTTGCTTTTACTTTCTAGTACTTCATAGGAGAGAGAGTGCGTGAGTTTCCATGGAGGCTTTTGTCGAGAATGTGATCCTTCCACGAGCAATTGCAAACGTGTGCATTCCTCTTAATCTGATCCTCCCTCCTCTCATTTCCCAATATTACGCGAGAAAATTAATCCTGATAAAAGTAAAATAAAAAAAAAGAAAATTTTACTTTCCTGTTATTGTTCGCTTGATAAATAATTTTTCTAGAAAAGTGTAATTGGCAGGACAAAACTTTCTCATGACACATAATTCCTTTCTTTTTCAGGATTTATTTTAAGGGAAAATAAGTCCTAGTGGAAAAATTATTTTTGTGGGTCTAATTATTTTCCTGGTAACTGAACACCCTCACGGAAAAGTTGATTTCCCCATACTTTCTCATAGTACTTTATTGACAACTAAACAAGGCCAACAAATTCCTGGAGCCGCCACTACGATAGTGAAACCTTCTCGATCTTGCTCTTCCATTTTCCTCTTATTGAGACAAAATCAAATGCGTAAGATTGGAGAAAATGACTAATTAATTAGTCCCTCAATCCCAATCTTTGGTCCCAAAATACCACTTTTTGTTGTCCTAATTCAAAATTAAGAGTCATCAGCTAATGAAATAATGATGTTTTAAAGGGTAAAAAGAGAAGAAAAAACAAAGTATGACAAATGTAATAATTATATTTCCCTAATTAATTGAAATCTCTAAAAGGGCCAATAAATTAGGACGAAAGGAATAAGTAAATGATAATTGTCCTTGTCAAATAATTTGTTGAGAATACCACATAGACATCGCCGCGTGATACTCCGAAAGCATTGAATAAATTACTCCGAATTAAGTGCGAAGAGGGTCCACTAGTTCTAGAAATAAGGGTAAATTAAAGAGAAAGTAAAGTCCCACAGCAATGCTACGGCGCGTGTGGCACGTTTCAAACAATGGCGTATAAAGGTTTCCTCGGTAATGGGGCCATAATTCTAAGGGAGTGATTTTCACCACCAAATTATTATACCCGAGGTTTTTTTTGTTGTCAAAATTTCACTATAAAAAAAAAAAAAGGTGTGAATACAAAAAAGAGAGGTGTGTATAACAATTTGGGAGCGTGAATATCAATTACGTAATTCTATGGTAATGTTGCCATAATTCTATAGGCACCGATTGACACATGGTGTCGACTTCCTTTTTTTTTTTTTTTGAAATAGTCAATTCATATCATGAACAGTCGTACGTCAAAAATAACATCATTGAATACAGGAATGAACCAAAACTACCAAAATCTTATACTGGGCTACTGAAAAGCACATATGCTTCCAAACTCACAGACGTACCTGCCGAAGCAGACCCGCGCTAGGTGCCGACACAGAGTCCGTCCTTGATTTAGTAGTAGAAAACCCCAAGGGGATACCCAGCTCGCTGATCAAAAAAAAAAGGGGGGATACCCAGCTCAAACCATTAAGCATAAAACACGGATGAAATCTAGAATAAACACTCAACGCAGGGAGGTACGCAAAGCACGCGTAGAGGGGCTAATCAAACCACCTAAAAAGGGGTAAAAACAACCCGGAAAAAAAAAAGATGCGAAAATGAAAATAACAGGAGAATAAAAACCCCGCCGAGAAGAAATGTCTCCGAAGGCCGCCGTGCCGAAATCTGGAGACTTAATTATTAGCCGGAGGACCTCAAGCCATGCCACCCAAATCCATCTTCATCAGATCTGTCCCACCATCAAAAAACTCTTGTGCATGAGGATATACGATGTCTACCAGTTTGGCTCGATAAATCTTTGGATACCAATGGTCTGTGCATAGATGGTGCACATATCTGCCTGTGGGGTCCACTTTTAGATCTCACACAGTTAATTTATACCATTTACTAATTTTAAAATATTTATTCGAGCGGGCTTGCGAAAAATTAGATCAATCGGATAACTAGAAATGGTTGATTCAATGTATTAATTTTTCATTCATAATTCAAGATCCTATGTTCTTCTGAATGAAAATTTGGTATATTGGATCGAACACTTTTACTTATCCGATTGAGTTTATTTTTTCCAAGGCTATGCGAAAAATATTTGGAACTTAATAAATGATGCAGATCAATTATGTGAGACCTCAAAGTGGGCTTCATTGGCCGATACGTGCGCCATCTGTGTGGAGATAATTTTTACACATAGACGGAGTCAATTTGGCTATCACCCCACTTGCATGTGTTGATGTTTGTTGACGAGATCTATAATATGATTGATCGTTAGCAGGTTTTTTTTTTTTTTCGGGTTTTCACTTTGTATTTCTTTTTGGGAAATGACGCAACAATATTTAAAAGCCTTGGGAAACAAATTAGAACTATTATCATCCACTGCATATTCCACAATCAAAACAAACAGAGCCAAAGACAGAGTCGCTGTCAGAGAGTGGCCTGGAAGCAGTACTCCACCATGCACCACCACCAACGATCACTGCAGCTCGCTGACATTCGTAAAACACTTGGGCAATGGCAGCTAGTTCAGGTGGTGGGGCTCATGACAATTACCAGGCGTGATCCGTCTACATGGCCACTCATTCACAGCTGGCCGGCCTTACATGAAAACTAGTTGTTTTGACATAAATAGTATTCTCTCCGTCCCAAATTGCCCTTCTTTTCATTTTGGGCAAGCAAATTAGGACGGAGGGAGTATTTTTTTTAAGATAAATCAGGTATCCGGACCAACTTATTTGCACGTGAACTAATTATATTACTGATTAGTTCTGAGAGACCAATATCACCGTCCACTTGGAGAAGTCCCAATTAAAGTCAACGTTTTACTCCATGTGTACTACTCCAAGAGAATTAATAGCACCTGTGAGGTTTCAAATTTGAAACCCTAGGATGGAGCAAAACCACTGGCGGAGCTATATAGGGGTTAGGGGTGCCACACAATTTCCTATTTTTAATTTGGACTTATTTTTCATATTGTTTTTTTTATCGATATTCTTTAAAAAACTAACAATTCGACAATAACTAAAATATAAAAACAATTTTCATTTTGAGAACACTAAATTATGGTGAATTATACAGTGCGATAATAATATTGCGTTCGTCAAATGATATGATCGATAACAACAATACTCGAGAGTAATTTTTCAATTTATCAAAACCATCCATAAAAACTGAATGAGTGAATTTACTCATGAAAGAATCATCGAAACCAAAATATCTTTTATTAATTCCTAACTTTTGCATGCACAAAATCAAACACACTAAACTTCATAATATTTAAAGTAATCAGGATCATTTCCTTGATAAACTAAAACGAACAAACAGATTACTAAGATAGTAAAGGTCTTGCTAATGCAACATTGCACTAGTTAAGGGTACAAAAAAGTACACTTGTTGGGTCCCACACAAGTGAGACCCAACAAATGTACTTTTTTGTACACTTATTGGGTCCAAAGTGTAATTTTTTGTACCCTTAACGGGTGCAATGTTGGTTCAGCCAAACACTGCCTTAATCTCATTTATTCCAGGGTAAATTCTATAGAACTGCCATAAGACCAGCGATGCTTTACGGGACAGAATGCTGGCTTATTAAAAAACAGCAGGTGAACAAGATAAGTGTAGCGGAAATGAGAATGTTGAGGTGGATGTGTGGTAAGACCAGACGAGATAGGATTAGAAATGAAACAGTCCGCGAGATGGTAGGTGTAGTACCTATAGAGGAGAAGTTGAGGGAAAATAGGCTTAGGTGGTTTGAGCATGTCTATCGGAGACCAGCGGATGCAGTAGTTAAGGGAGCGGATAGGATAGCTTTGAGTAGCAACGTTCCGGGGAGGGAAATACCCAAATTGACTTTAGATGCGTTAGTGCGCAAGGATTTGAGTCTACTAAGGCTAAGTGAGGAAGCAGCACTTGATAGAGCTCAGTGGAGGAAAAAGATTCATGTAGCCGACCCCAATTGATTTGGGACATAAGGCTCAGTTTGGTTTGGTTTGGATTCCAGGATTAGTTGATGGTGCCATTATGATCACATGGGTGCTCGCATAAACACTGAATAGAGAAACCAGATCACCTGTTCCTCTGTTGCAGGGAGTTTTGAGCCATTGGATTACATATAAATTTTTAAAACATAAAAACAAAATTCACCATCCAGCGACCCAAACCTCCTGTAACAGAGGAACATGGAGGTTTTGAAACAGGGGATCTGAAACGCTAAACAGAGTTGCTCGATTTGGTTCACACTTGGGTCAAATAAAACAAGCAAAAATTGTACTGTACTCCCTATGCAATTGCTCTAAGGCCCCAATTCGAAAGGGTATTATTCATCCCCTCAACTTATCCTGGTCCCAACCTTTATACCAAGTTTGGAAAGTCTTTGAGAGGTCATCCACCCTCCCGGATAAGTACCTTGGCCATCAATACCCCTCCCTGTAGGGTTACTAAATAATACAGGGATGACCCTGTAGTAGTAGTATTTTTACCCCAAAAAATTACTCCCGCTCCCCTCCCGTAAACCCACCCCACCCACCCCCACCCCGTCTCATTTTTAGAAACCCTACTCATGCAATTTCATTCGGATAAAAAAATAAAGTATTTTCTAGTATAATTTTTTAATTTTTTTACATCAAATTAAACTACCAATAGAGACCTTTAGTTCGATACAACAAATTTGAAATTTTTTTTACTTTAGAATTTTACATTATCGGCTTGTTGAGTTGTTTTGCCAAATCCTTCGGATTAAAAAATAAAGTATTTGCACATATAATTTTTTATTTTTTGTTTGCACCAAATTAAACTGTTAAAAGAGATATTTATTTCGATACACAAAAATTTGAAATTTTTTATACTTTAGAATTGTTCTTTTCTTGACTTGTTGGCTTTTTTTTTATCGGCTACTTGTTGATTTGTTGAGTTGTTTTGCAATATCATTCAGATAAAAAAATAAAGTGCTTCCGCGTATAATTTTTTAATTTTTTTTGCACCAAATAAAACTACTAATCGAGATCTTTAATTTGATGAGAAAAAATTTGAAAATTTGTGTATGAAAGTATTTTACATTATTATAATTAGTAGTTGTGCTTTTTTCAAGTCTTTGTAATTGTATCTCAAAAATTAGGTCGTATGCATAATTATTAAAATAAATAATTAAAAAAGAATAATTAAATATTTTAATTTTAGGTGCAATTAATAAAAGGAATTGTTATATCATATTTGTTGACAAATATAATTTATTTAATTAGTCTTGTATATATGTATTTATTTTATTTAAAATCTAATATGAGGGCAAATAAGTCTTTTGCCATGGTATACATCATCCATCTTTTCCCCTTTCATCCAAATCAAGTACTAATACTATTTAGTCCTCCTTCATAAATGTCACATCAATGTGGGTCCACCATTACTAAATAATACTATCACCTCTCTTATTCCCCAAAACTCATCTCGCATCCCAATTGGGCTCTAAGGTTGGTACTATACTTATTCTCAATTCATGACTTAGACTCAAAACTGATTTATTGCTCTTTCCAACACAGGTCATAATCTCACAATACATTGACTTAAAAATCGACTTAAGTCAATTCCAGACTTAAACCGTAGGTAATGCATTCATTTTTTTATGTTTATAGTAAGAATGTTTTGGGGTTAAACATTAATTTTTCTAAACAACCGGATTAAACATTCATCAGGACAAATGAGATCAGGGAAGTATAAAATATAGGTCGAAATAGAATAAAATTTCAAAAAAATAAAGACAACAAAACCCTCTTTTTTGAAGTATTATCTTCTTTTGTAATTTTTCAAACTTTTGGTCATAATTTTTTGAACTTTGTAGACATTTCTCTACTAAATTTTATCTAAACAACTTGATGCGATGTAGTCGTTAAAAAAAAAACATTAGAGAAGATTAAAAAAAAAAAAAAAAAGAAGAAGGTAATTTGCTTAATTTATTGCAAAATGTGTCTAATTGTATTCATCATTTGTGTAATACAAGCTCTCTATTTCAAGAGATACGCATTGTTTAGTGTTAGACTTTTCATAATTTAGAGTTTTATTTGTTAATTGGTTCGAAGCCTATATATCTAATCTCAATCTGTCTTTGAGGAAAAAGATAATTCCGATCACTAATAAGCTTCCACTTGTAAGCTAATAAATAGATAACACAAAATGGGACAATATTTTTACATTTATTTCCAACATTTTTCAGTATTAACTGGTGCATTCTACGTAGATGGGAAAAAAAACATAATTAATGACGGAATTCATTTTCTTATTAGAATAAATAAAAAAAGTACTCCAAGCAATTTGCGTTATTCTACTCGTAATGATTTAGGGAAATGATTTCCACACCCCCTTTTATCCCCACACACTCCCTTTTTGTCTTTATTCAACTTGAAATTACCAAATTGCCCTTCATATGGAAAAGGTGACTCTTGAAGTAAGAGTAATTTGGTAATTCCAGATTGGATAAAGACAAAAAGGGAGTGTGTGGGGATAAAAGGGGGTGTGGAAATTATTTCCCATAATTTATGCCTAGATTCCTAATATAGTACTTTTTGTCATTTTTTATGATATGACAAGCTGCATTCCAACGGATCTTAGCGTAAATTAAAAAATAATAAATAACACATTACTGCAACTGGATCGATCCCCACTTGTTTGACCGCTTTTGTCCTCTTCCTTCCATAAAAAATCAATGGCTTCCGTAACCTTAATCGATTCCTGAGTTAGAAATTAAAGGTTAAAGGTGATTTGGCATAATAATCCTATAACATTTTTTTTTTATCTTTATGCAAAAATTAATCTTTATAGTTTTGTATCATTCTTTTTTTTTTGGATTACTGGTTCGTCAAATGAGAGGATTATAAAAACTAAATAATGAGCCAAACTAAAATAATTTTTAAAAAGATAGCAATAATCCAAAAAACAATACTCCCTCTCCTTTTTGTAGTGTTTAACTTTTCATTTTGGGTTGTCCCTTAATAAGTGTGTGTTTTGAAAGTTTGTGGATATATTTTCTATTTTGCCCTTAAAAGTAGATTCTTTTTTGAAAAGTTAGTAGATATTATTATATGGATAAGGGTAAGTTGTAGAAAGTTGATGTGAGAGAAAATAAGTTGGAATTCATAGACAACTCAAAAAGGGACGGAGGGAGTATCTGTTTTAGATTTTTTTATAGTGAGTTTTTTTTTTTTTAAAGATTTGATCATAATTTCTTTACTTTTTAATAAAGAGTATTAATACTGAGATTCCTTTTGTCGTGACATCTTTGAAGATTCTATTTTTCGAGACAAACTAATAATCCAAAAAAATTAACGCTAATCTAACAAATTAAGGTGAAATGTTTGTTTAAAAGAATACTTTATTTTTTGACTCGCTCAGCCAGTAAAGAAAAAGTCTTCCGAGCCATTGAAAATTTGTGCGACCATTAACTTTAGAGTCTCAAAATTAACCGAGTTGCGAATAAACTGTTCCGAACACCCGATTATAAAATGAGCAAAAAGAAGAAATCAATGGCTCCTGGTTTCCAACTTTTGAGCTCATCCATTGAAAATGCTTATTAATTATTTGACGTGTTACCTATTTATTATTCCTTGCATTAACTAAAGCCCTCCTGATCGTTATGATTAAACGCATTATAATCTTCAACAAAAGATTCTTGGTCACTAATTAAAGTTTTGTGTCAACTTCATGACCACCAAAACTCTTCAAACACCACCAAAACTTTTCAAACAACAAATAAATGTTACGACCTCGGAATTTTCTGTTAGAAGGTATGAATCGAACCTGCGAACTTAATTAGAGGAATACCATTAATTCATGTCATGCTCTCACTAAACCCACCGTTCAGTTGGGTGTTTTTTTTTTTCCTCTATTAAAACAGCGAAGTGACCACCAAAACTTTTTTTTTTTTTTTTTACGACCGAGTGTCCGAGCCAGTTTTACGCGCACACCTCAACTAAGATTCAATATGGACACCCGACATGGGTGGGCTGGGATTAACAATTTGCTTATCCTAATTGTTCGACCACCAAAACTTTTCAAACAACAAAGATATGTTATTGGAATTTTCAGTTAGAAGGTCTGAGTCAAACCATGTAACAACCCGTCCAACTGACTTGCTAACTTTTAGTCTAACCACGCGGCTCAAAAGGTTAACCTCAAATTAATAGTAGCTGGTCAGCCTTACCTTATATACCATACGAGACTTTTTTGTAACTTTCCGATTTGGGATGTTACAATCTCCCCACCTTGGCTACAACGTCCTCGTTGCACCACATGGTCCAGCAACCTCCACTCACCAAGCGATGTAGGACAATTAAGTACCCGCTTTAGCACGTCAAACTCCTCAAATTCGTCTCATGTGGGACCCGCCCAAGCACGACAAGCACCTCAAGCTCCTCACTTGTCGGCCCCACACAAGCACGCGCGTCTCCTTGCAGGACCCACCCTAACTTCCGGTTGGTGCAAGCTCTGATACCACCTGTAACAACCCGCCCAACTGACTTGCTAACTCTTAAACCTAATTAACCACGCGGCTCAAAAGGTTAACCTCAAGTTAATAGTAGCTGGCCGGCCTTACCTTATATATCATACGAGACTTTTTTGTAACTTCCCGATGTGGAATGTTACAAACCAGCTGCAAACTTGTAGTAATTTGTTAGAGGAATAACATTAAGTCATGCTCTCACTCAACCAATTGTTCAGTTGTGTTTTTTTCCTGCTATTGAAAAAGGGGCGGAGGAATGGGTGACTGGAACTAGCAAACCCTCCTTTGGATGTGAACATATATAGGGACTTCAAACTCGCCACGGGTCCCGAAAGGAATCCAAGAACCATATCAACTACCCCCACTAAGGACTAAAGAACCACAGCCGGGCTTTGCATGAGGATCAAAGAGCCATAACAACTACCGTTCCGTGTTTGTTAGCCCATAGCCCCATATGCATTGATGCTGCAACTAATTCAGACTGTCCTTTGAATTGCTAGAATGAGGGTGACCTACAATGATACTTAACTTAAAGTAATCATGTTCTTATCTTTTATTCGATAGAGAAGTACGAAAAGTGCTCCTACCACTTGGATGTCGTGATGTCTCAATTTGTGGTAATTCTAATGTTGGCAAGTACATTTCTTCTGTTAGGTGGGGTTTTTGTTAAATCATAACTGTACCACTACAGCTTCTTGTTTTTGAATGAATGATTGGTTTGGCATCTTAACATTTGATAATGGAAAGTTCACAAGGCCCATTCGTAATTGCTATCTTATTGAATTTTGCTAGAAGAATTAGCTTTTTGAAAACTAAAAAATAATTCTCAGTTTATTTGTTAGAACAGGAGAATTAACTTTTTTTAAAAAGATAAGTACCCCCTATACCCTAACCCCAACTGGTTGACACTCTTAAAGAACTGGGGTTGGACAAAGGGATGTGAGGGTGCCTGACTCCTGGACAATCTTAAGGCTGAGTTTCCATATGATATTTTCTTTATTTTTTTCACGAATCATTCTCTCACATAAATAAAAAAAAATACTCCCACGGTCCCTTTTATGGTGTTTAACTTTCTAGTTTGGGTTGTCCCTTAATAAGTGTTTTGAAAAGATAATAGCTACATTTCCTATTTTGCCCTTAAAAGTACTTTTTTTTTTGAAAAATTAGTGGGTATTATTATATTGATAAGGGTAAGTAGATGCAAAAGTTGATGTGAGAGAAAATAAGTTAATATTACGGGGCAACACACTTAAAAAGGAACGGAAGGAGTATCATTTAGCGGAAACAACACTCACTTTTAATTATTTTTAGTGGAAACTCAGTCTAAATATTCCAACTATACTAGTTCTAGTTTTTCAGTTGAACTTGGAAAAAAAATTTGGGTACGTTGTAAGTATTTCAGGTTAGCCCTTCTGGGTCCTTGCCGGCGTATGATTGTCGTGGGAGGGGGTGTCAACCTAGTTGGGATGCCTTTTCGCGTTTTGATGTCTTTTGTGTTTGGATCCTGTTAATCTCTTTAATCCGTTTCCAAAAATTAATAAAATTTCTTTTGCCTTTCAAAAAAAGGAATTCAGGTTAGTTTTTGTGATCAATGCGGGTGGCTATACAAATGGTTCGGGCTCCCACTTGTTACAAAATCTGCATGTGAAGGACATTGTAGGGGCTCGGTAAAATGCCGAACCATCACCCCTGACCCATCGCTCAGTTTGATTGGGTACTCCCATAACGGTTAGCCGATAGGTCACTGGTGGAGGGACCGAACAGTTGATGTCAACGACAAGTCCGCTTGTAAGCCTCTCAGTATTGATTAAAGCCGAAGGGTGTCCCCTCGGCTGGGAGGTACTTCTTGTGCTAGATCAGCTTAGTGTTAAAACTACAACATTGCGGCCGACAGGAGACGATTCCGGGAAGTGAGTGCTTCGGGCTCAGTGTTGGCAGACACGTGCTTGTGATTATGGCGATAGAGATAGCCACACAGATGGTGACACATGTCATCTTTCTATTGGAGGCATGTGCATGGGAAACAAGTTGCCCTAACACTATATAAAGGAAAGGAAGGCGGAGGAAAAAGGTACACACACCCTAACCCAAAAACCCTAGATCTGATTTTGATCATTCTCTCCCTCGAAAACTAACTTGATCGTCGGAGTACCGTACTGGACAAAACAGTCCAGGGCGGTGCTAACGCGTTTGTTGAAGTGCGCAGGCGAAGAACAAGGAGGAAGACTTGCTATGGTGTAATCAAGCCACAGGCTTTGTTGGAGAAATTGTAGCCCCACAATTGGCGACTCTGCTGGGGACGTCTTTTACCTCTCCAGATCTCTTTTGGTGTCTACATCTTCTCCATCTACTCTAACAAACTCCGTTTCGCCAAATCAATGGCGATTATCGACGGCGACAACGAGCAGCGCCTTCCGGCCGCAGCAAACACCGCCGGAAACTCGGGAGGAGCCGGCATCCCCCACGCGTCAGCCCCCGCTTTCCCCATCTCTGGGCTTACCCCTAGTCCGGTAGCCTTCGAGACGGTGAAAGAGATGCAAGAGCAGATGACAGCCATGAAGGCCCAGATCGACTCCCTCACTAAAAACCCACCAAAACCAACCACCTCAACCTCTAGATCAAGGGCTTCGAGGCGGCGGCGCAAGGCGGCGCTCCAGACAGCCCGACTAACCAACCCAGCACGTGGTTCGGTGAAAGACCGTCTGGGACCCCAGCTGATCATTCTGGACCAGTATGGAAAAGTCATCCAACCCGGAGAACAATCACCTCCGCCGCGACGTCGTTTGGAATTTGCCGCTACGGATTATACCGTGCATTCCACCTCCGGCTCCCATTCAACGGGGCGAACAGGATCACACCAGACTAGTCATCACAATGAAGACCTCACCGTCGCTCAAGGAAAGCGTCCGGTACAGTATGATGACCAGGGACGGGAGATCTTGCGTAGCAGTAGGTCTGTCGGCCATAACGATCGCAGAGGCCGCCATGATGAAGAGCGTGAAACTTCCGCTCGTAGTCACGACCGAAGCCCGAGAAGGGCTAAAGAAATCGAAGAGCAAGCTATGCCCGAATACGAGTTCGACGAAACCGGCGAGTATATCACCGTCCGGGACGCCCGAACTGGCGAGCTGCGAAAGTACAGGGCTGAGGTTCCAACCGAGCGCCCTCATCGAACCCATGGTGAAGAGAAACGAAAGGAGCATCCCATCAACCTCCCGGCCCATGACCAGAGGCACAGGCTTGAGGCCAAACGGCTCCGGAATTCCAGCCGATCGGGTGAGGATACACGTCCAGCAAGGGAAGTCACAGACTCAAAGTTGAGAAAAATCCAAGAGTCACCGTTCGTGCGTGAGATCCAAGAAGCCAAACCGCCGAGGCACTTCTCTGTTCCGAAATTTACAAAGTACGATGCCAAAACTGACGCAATGATGCACCTGATCCATTACCGACAGCTGATGGAGCTGCATGGATATGACGAGGCAATGATGTGTAAAGCCTTCCCAGTAAGCCTCCAGGGGGTGGGGTTGGTTTGGTTCAATCAACTTCCACCGAACTCTATCAGCTCATTTTATCAACTGGAACAGGCCTTCACCGCTCGGTTTGTGACCAATAGCATCCAACCCAAAACGATTGATGCCCTCGTCGGCCTCAGGAGGCAGCACGGCGAAAGGCTTAGAGCCTACGTCGAACGCTATTGGGAGGTCTTCAACGCTGTAGAAAGCTGTGATCAAAGGTTGGCGGCAACCTCCTTCAAGTTCGTCTTGGATGAATTCTCCACAATATTCGAAGAACTTATGCTCCACCCACCGAGACACATGGGAGATCTGATGGACGTCGTCGAGAGGTACGCCCAACTAGAGGAAGTAATATCTGAAAGAAAGCTGTTAAGGCTGTCGGCCAACCCAAAGGGTCATACCAGTGAGCACTCGGTCAAGAAACAAGTGAACACAATCAAACAAGGAAACGACAGCAGACCTCCATGGAAGAAGGACTTCAAGAAGAAGGAGCCATGGAAAAGAGAACAACGCACGGAGAGGGTGCCGAACCCGCAGGAGTTCATCGCCATTCGGACCACATTCACCCTGCCGCTCTACAAACTGCTTAGGGCCATCAACCAGGAGCCTTGGTTCGAATGGCCAACGAACAAACTAGGAACGGAGGCACACGTCTCCCCCGACTCCAAGGTCAAGTGCACCTACCATCATGAACTAGGACACTACACCACTGCGTGCCAGCCCTTTAAAGCATTTTTAGAAAGGATGGTCTCACAGGGGCGCATGGACCAGTTCATTAACCGACAGCCCGCCCAAACTCAAGCTCAAGCCCAAGTTCAAGCTCCTCCACAACTGGCAAACATCCCGCATGAGGAAGTAATAATACCCGTAATCCACGGGGCCGCGACAAAGGAAAAGACTGCGGCACTGCAAGCGCTTTCGGAAACCTCTCACCAAATCCTCTCGGTGACAGAGGGACCAAAGCGTAAGGTCTCGGATCGAGACGAGCAGTGGGCTATCACGTTCACTGAGAAAGACTTAAAAAATGTCCACTTGCCTCACGCCGATGCGCTTGTGGTGTCAATAAAAATCGGTGTACCCACCGTTCGGCGCGTGCTGGTAGACCAGGGGAGCTCAACCGACATATTGTATTACAATGCGTTCAAAGCCTTGGAGCTCAATCCGGACCGGCTCCTGCCAGCCGACTCCCCTCTCTTTGGGTTCAATGGGGTCCCGGTCTGGCCGATGGGACGAATCACCTTGCCGGTCACAACTGGCAGCAAGGTCACTAACGTGGAGTTCGTAGTAGTTGACGCGCCGAGCCCCTATAATATAATCCTCGGCCGAACTTGGTTGCACGAAATGAGGGCCATAGCTTCCACCTACCACCAAGTTGTCCGGTTCATTGGGGCCGACGGTTGGCAGGAGGACATAAAGGGTAATCAGATGACGGCGAGAAGGTGCCAGGTAAATGCGGTGCACATGAAGAAAAGAATAACAAAAGCGAAGAAGAAGAAGGAGAGGAAGCCTAGGTCGATTGAAGAACCGGAAGGCCCAGCCTTAGAGGATGTGGGATCTCCGGCCAAAGAGAAAGCAGTGGAAGACCTGGTTACCGTCCCAATCAACGAGGATGGGAGCCGGTATTTCCTCCTCGGTTCGACCCTGACAAACCTGGAAAGAAACCAGATGATGGCCTTCCTCAAGGAACACCTCGAGGTCTTCGCCTGGAATCCTTACGAGATGCTGGGCATTGACCCTTCATTCATTTCACATTCCTTGAATGTGGACCCTGCAAGGAAGCCAGTTGTCCAAAGGCCGAGACGATCGTCGCCGGCCCACTTCGACGCTGTCACGAAGGAGGTGGGACGGCTGCTTGATGCAGGAGCTATCCGAGAGGTGCAATATCCATCTTGGTTAGCAAACACGGTCGTCGTACCGAAGAAGAATGGGAAACTACGCGTCTGCGTAGACTATACCAATCTCAATGATGCCTGTCCGAAGGACTGCTTCCCGCTCCCTCGGATCGACCAATTGGTTGATGCAACCGCAGGACACGGCCGCCTCAGCATGATGGACGCTTATAGCGGTTACCATCAGATTGCAATGTCCGAAGCTGATCAGGAGAAGACTGCTTTCATCTCCCCGAGGGGAACCTACTGTTACAAGGTCATGCCCTTCGGATTGAAAAACGTCGGGGCCACCTACCAGCGTATGGTCACCAAAATGTTCGCCAAGCAGCTCGGGGACACAATGGAAGCATATATTGATGACATGGTGGTCAAAAGCAAGTATGCTTCGGATCATCTGGAGCACTTGACGGAAATTTTTTCCATCCTAAAGAAACACAGGCTGCGCCTTAATGCCGAGAAGTGTGCCTTCGGCGTCGGATCTGGAAAGTTTCTCGAGTACATGGTCACTCGGAGGGGCATCGAAGCAGACCCAAACCAGATCACGGCCATTCAAAAGCTCAAATCTCCAGACACAATCAAAGGCGTACAGAGGCTAACAGGAATGGCCGCCGCACTCAACAGGTTTATCAGTCGGTCTTCAGACCTGCGCCGACCCTTCTTCGAGTCCATTAAGACCAGCAAAAGAAGTTTTAAATGGACCGAAGAATGTGACCGCGCGCTCGGCCAACTCAAGAGCTACCTTTCTTCCGCACCCCTTCTGGTTATGCCTATCGGCTATGAAGACCTCTACATCTATCTCTCGGTATCCCACCACGCGGTCAGCTCAGTACTCGTTCGGAAGGAAGGAGCAGATTTTCAGCCTATTTATTACTCTAGTAAAACGATGATTCCCGCCGAGACAAGGTACCTACCTCTAGAGAAGCTTATCCTAGCTCTAGTCTCGGCAAAGACAAAATTGCTGCCCTATTTCCAAGCCCATACCATTATCGTTATTACCGAGTACCCTCTGAAACAGGTGTTGAAAAATGCGAACCTCTCCACACGAGTCTTAAAGTGGAGCCTGGAACTCGCAAGTTTTGATATTCGGTATGAGCCCCGGACGGCGATGAAGGGACAAGCTTTGGCAGACTTCATGGCCGAACTGACACCTGGGATTGATGACGAACAAGAAAGCCTCAAATATCCAGAAGGTGTAACCCTACAGCAGACCATCGAGGGCCGACCAATTGAAGTGGTCCGAACAGAAAGGACTCCGACAGGGACCAACCATATGGACCCGCCTGAGAGACCGAGACGGATTTGGCAAATGTTCCAAGGGAACATGTGGCAAATGCACGTCGACGGAGCTTCAAACAGCCGAGGTGCTGGAGCTGGGATAGTTATTGTTTCACCGGAAGGTGTAATGCACGAAAGTGCCATCACAATTGGATTCCCGGCATCGAACAATGAGGCAGAGTACGAAGCCCTGATAGCGGGGCTAAGCATGGCGAAGCGCCTAGGAGCCGAAGGGGTCAAGGTTTTCAGTGATTCACAGTTGGTGGTGAACCAAATCAAGGACGATTTCACCCTAAAGGATCCAAGAATGGCGCAATACTATGACACAGTTTGGGCACTCATTAAGCAGATTGGAACAGTAGAAATTGAATGGGTGGCTCGGGACAAAAATGCTCACGCCGACGCGCTGGCATCCCTTGCCTCGGCTTGCGCAGCATCACCGAACCGAATGGTGCACCTCACCGATGTCGAGCGCCCCAGTTTTCAACAGACTCCGACAGAGGTGATGAACGTGTCCCTTGGACCAAGTTGGATGGATGAGATCTATGCATACCTGAAGCACGAGAAACTACCGTCCGACAAGAAAGAAGCCCATAGGGTTTGGTGCAAAGCCGCCTATTTTTACCTAGATCCAAATGATAACATATACCGAAGGGGCTTCACCGTACCAGATCTCAGGGTAGTTCATGATGCTCAAATACCGAGTGTTCTATGGAAACTCCATGAACGAAGCAGCGGATGTCACTCGGGGGGCAGATCTTTGGCCCACCGAGCACTTACACAGGGATATTGGTGGCTGAAGATGGTCAGAAGCACGGAAGAGTACGCCAAAAAATGCGTAAAGTGCCAGAAGCATGCAAGTCACTTAGGACAGCCAGCCGAGGCCTTGAAACCGGTAACCAGCCCGTGGCCGTTCGCTCAATGGGGGATGGATCTAGTGGGAAAGCTCCCCACGGCCAAAGGTGGTTTCAAACACCTTATCACTGCAACGGACTATTATACAAAGTGGGTGGAAGCCGAGCCCCTTATCACCATCACAACGGCAGATGTAGAGCGTTTCATATGGAAAAATATCATCTCTCGCTTCGGAGTACCCTATGCCATCATCTCTGACAACGGCACCCAGTTTGTAGCCGAAGCCATAGCAACCCTTTGCAAGAAGCACAACGTCAAGATCTACCACTCCTCGGTGGCATACCCACAAGGCAACGGACAGGCAGAAGCATCGAACAAAACCATCTCAGCCGGACTGAAGCGGCGTTTGAACTTAAAAAGAGGACGATGGGCCGAAGAACTTCCCAAGGTACTCTGGGGCTACCGGACTACACCTCGGCGTTCTACAGGCCGAACTCCCT
>JAXBDA010001461.1:0-54668 GCA_036023075.1 Gaultheria prostrata | reverse complement strand
TCTTTTTGACAATAACATAGGATGTCCTTTATATAGGACTACATGATTAAATGATGGTGAATGTACCACAAGTCCCTAGAGGACTTTACATATTCCAATGTGATAAGACCTTAATAATAACATGTATTCAACTAGATACATGAACCCCAAATATCTAAGATAATTATGAATTACATGTTCCAACATGTACAACATATACAACATGAAAAAACCTCTCTGGAGCACCTATCGGCTCCTCGGGGACCACAAGTTGGTACCTGGCGCTAAGACCTCACCCCTTCGCTCACTGCCGTGCTCCGACTACCTCCTGCAAGAGGAAGCTCTCCTGCTCTCTGTCTCTCACAGATACAACAATACACACACTACCACCCTCCCCACTCAATACAATATATACACAGGGAGAGATCTGGTGTGGTAAGAGCATGGCAATACCCGGGGGAATAATCCCCTACATCGTGCACCTCTCCCTCACATGGGAGAATCCTAACGGTTTAAGTGGCCTATTTTAATATTAGAGGTTGTTTTTATTGGGCCTTTGAAGTGAAAGTTCTGATCATCAAAGTGGATTTGGGTTATGGATTGCTGGGACGTGAGCTAAGAGCGGCTCTAAATAAATTTCCCGAGCTAAGAGCATCTCTAAATTAATTTCCCGTGACTAGTAAAAATTTGTTCACCCTCACCAAAAGAGGGTGAACAAATTTTTTTTCCGCAAAGTCTCGATCTGGATCGAGGTCGCGTAAGCTAAAAAAGGAAAAATAGCTGGCACTATTTCTTTGCCTGAAATGTAGAGCTACAACCGTTTCTCAACTGCTTTTGGTATAATATGGAGTCTTTGACAGCAAAAGTCTTGGTTATGGTCAATAAAGTCAAAAACATATTGGCACCATTCTTCTTCTCCAATTCCATAGCGGAATGGTCTTTCGCAAAACCCAATTACCATGTCGAAAAATGCTCCAGAAGGGGTGGTTTTGCCCTTCAATCATACGGTGGACACTGTATCATTCTCATGCGAATACTTTGCCTCCGCTGTGACTTCCAACGGCCTATTTCGAAATGGCAATCCCATGCGCCACCCCGTCCCGTTCCTCCTCTCTCAGCTCGGGGCCGCCATCATTCTCAGCGCGATCCTCCGTCTCCTTCTCAAGCCCCTCAAGCAACCCAGATTTGTTGCAGATATGTTGGTAATTTGCCTTGATCTTCTTATTTCTTTGTAATAAGTCGGAAACGCATACAGAACCATGTGACTGTGATGTTTTTTCGAAATTATGCGCGACAATGGTAGTTGTTTTCTATGTTACATGGATCTTTTATTTTGGTTGAAGTATCCGTATCGATGTGTCGACATGCGTATCTATTTTGAACACTCTAATCCTCCAATTGTCATAATATCTACAAGAAAAGAATAATAAATTTGCTAAAAAGCGATTTAGTCTTTCACAATAGACATGAAATAGCAAAAACATATTTTTCCTAACCCCTTTTTGTTTAAATACTTCTTTAAATAATATAATTTACGATATACTACAAATTACAAATTAAGTATTCACGATGCGTCCCCGTACCCACACCCAATTAGGGGATACATATCCGGTATTCTAAGATTTAAGTTAAGGAAGGTCTGACGCTTGGACTTGCACCCATACCCAATACTCACACCCGAGTTCATGTAACATAGGTTGTTTTACAGCCCCTTTTGATTGTAAGAAATTGTGAGATAAGAAAGAGAGCTCTTTCTTTCTCACCAAATCTCAAAGGGGGAAGAAGCTGTAGTGGGCCGAATATACATGGTTCAGACCGTGAACCAAATGGCTGGGGCTGAGCGAGCATGCGAGAGTCACCCGACAGCTCTCTAATAGGCTGAATGTCCTGAGACCGTAGGTATTCTCAGACGTTCTGTTTAGCCCAATGAGGTGGCGAGTAACTCGTAAGACCGAAGGTGATTAACACCGAAGCTACAGGAGACATTCTACGAGACCAAGTATGAAAGCCTTTAAGCCCGAATGTTCTTGGGCCGAATGTCATGTCCAGACCATTCAGTAGATCCAAGGCGAACCTGAGGATATCTGGGTACGGTTGTTTCGGTGCCGATCGCGTGACCCGAACTGTTAAGCAATAACAAATGCGTGTGAACAAAATTTCTAGCCCATTGAAAATCCTGGTTTTTGAAAGGGGGCTCTGGATGTGATTCAATGTCCTGAAAAAAACAATGTTCTCTCCCGCGAGATGTGACATGAAGTGTAGAGCAAATGTGCATGAGGGGTTTTTGCACTTTGTGGACCACATCTTATGCAACTCTGTCCATTTCATTTGCTTGTTACATCAGAAGTCCAAGAATTTGTTCCATCCCATTGTTATCAAAGAACAATAACAGGAACACAACTTTAAAGCACATCTGCATCCAGAACCGACATAGTTGTGTCCCAAAGTTGTGTTTCTAGACTTTTCCTTTGTCAGTAGTGCTAAGCTAAGTGCTTAAACGTCATTGTTGGTTTTGCTTCATGTTTCATTTGTCAGGCTGGCATAATGTTAGGCCCGTCAATGTATCATTTGTTTGGTAAAGAAGACTATATTGCAAGCGTGATGACAGACAAGGAGATAAATATGATGAATGTCCTTGAAATGGTGGGCATCATGACATTCTCATATGTGGTGGGCGTTCGAACAGACATAAGCATTGTTAGATCCGCTGGAAAATTGGCATGGATTATCGGCATTTTCGCTATCGTGCTTCCTTTGTCCCTAGTTCTTCCCACTGTTGAGCTCTTGAAGAAATCTGTCGACTTTTACGACGGTTTCTCTCTCTATTGGACTGGCGCACTGGCGACCTCAACGTCATTTCAGGTTACCTCTTTCCTACTTGAAGACTTAAATCTCCTGAATTCGGAACTTGGCCGCTTGGTCTTGTCATCTGCATTGATCAGCAGTATTGGCAGCTGGATTTTTACCATATACAATCAGTTCTTCACTTGGGCTAGGCTTGTGAACTTTGCGACCATAGACTACATCAAGAATGAAATAACCAGAGCAATTACCATACTTACGATAATATTCGTCCTACGCCCTTTCATGTTTTGGTTGATGAGGAAGATCCCAGAAGGGAGAAGCATCAAGGAATCACAATTTTTTGTGATGATTGTGATGTTTTTGACAGTTTGTTTTGCATGTGAATATTTGGGATATAGCTCTTATTTCGGAGCGATGATTTTAGGCTTGAGCATGCCAACTGGGCCGCCTCTAGCATCCGGAGTGGTGGAAAAGCTGGAAGTTTTCATTTCGGTGGTGATTTTGCCGACTTATATCCTTGACGCCGGTCGTGACGTCAATATTTTCCAAATAACCATGCAGCATTATATCCAAGCGCAGATCCTCATCCTCCTTTCCTTCTTTGGGAAACTTGCTGCTGGTGTGATCCCTTCAGTAATTTGCAGGATACCTAACAAGGACTCCTTCACTCTTGGTCTCATCTTGAGTGCACAAGGGTTTTGGGATGTTCTCTTCTTCAAACTCTACCTGAGATTTGGTGTAATGCTCAATTTGTATCTCTGTTTATGTCTACCATTGTTTGATACGTAAAAGGTTTTTTTGAAAGCTAACCACTCTTTCAGGAAGCACCAAAAACATGTTTTCGGATTTGGAAATACTGTTTTCGTGAAAAAAAAAAAGGATAAGAGAACTTTAAGCATTTTCAAACGTTTCATTTCCTGTTTTTGAGAACCGAAAACGGATTAAGCAAATGAAAACATCATTTCTTTCTAGATTTTGTCAGCTCTTGTTCTTGAATTTTACCTTTTGAAAATATGCAGTTGATCACCAAAGAGCAGTTTACAATTCTCACAGTGATGGCAGTGTTGACCGAGGCTGTCATCACTCCTTTAATTTACTACCTCTACGATCCTTCCAAGAGATATTCAAACTACAAAAGGAGGACTGTCCAGCAGTCTAGAAACGAGCATGAACTCCGGATTCTGCTGTGCCTTCACGAGGAAGATCAGGTTTGCAGCCTAATGAATGTCCTAAATGCCTCTTATCCCACAAAAGCAAAGCCCATCAGAGCTTTTGTTTTGGACCTGATTGAGCTCGTTGGACGCTTCCACCCGCTCCTCATCAACCACCAATTCCATGAACGCCGCTCAACTAGTCTCACTAGAACTGACCGCATCATTAGCGCGTTCAATCAGTATGAACTACACAGCGAAGGTACTATTCGAATGTCTGCTCAAAACATGTATGCTCTTGTTTTTTTTCCAGAATCAGTTTTCTTTCCATAACTTTTCTCAGAAAACTCGTTCAATTTGTTCGTGATGGATTGCTAACCCTTTTCTAAAAATCTTTTGTTTGGAACCAATCAAATAAGTAATGAAGTACCAAAAAGATCTGTACACCAAAAAAGTACAAAAAAAAATCTTTTCAAATATTTTGAAAAAAAAATCGTTGGTAAGCAAAACACTTAAGGTTTGTTTGGAACTTGGGGAAGAGAAAAGAAAAGAAGAAAGAATTCCATTGTTTGGTTTGGGAAGAAAGAGGGGGGAAAATAGCAAACTACAATACTGTGCATCGTAAAATTTTCCTGGCACGTTTCCCCTACTTTCCTTCTTAATTCTTTTCTCTCCTCTTCTTTGACTTTCTCCAAGTTCTAAACACAGTGTCAATGATTTTGATGGACCCTCCGTTTCGATTAAGGGGTTCGGTGAGAAATGATGTGGAAAGGGAAGCCCTCACTTGTTTGGAGGAGTGGAAAAGGTAAGAAATGATTGGAAAATGTATCAAATGTTACTCCCATAAAAGCCCTATTCATTAATTACTCCAAATGGGGTACCAGTGTGTGTACAGAAGTTTGAAAAAAATGTCATCTGGAAAACTGATTCTGAAACTGCAAAATGACTTGGACATACAAGTCTTCTTGTCAATCCAATGATCAAAATGAAATTTAGAAACAAACCATTAATTGCGATATTGAAAACGTTCCAACAGGCTCCATAAGACACCAGCACTACACCTCCATCACGCCTTACGTGACTATGCATGACGATATATGTGCACTGGCACTGGAGAAGAATACTTCCATATTGATCCTCCCATTTCAAAATTTTGACAACAGTCCGATGCCCGGAGTGATAAAAAATGTGCTTGACAAGGCTCCCTGCTCAGTTGGAATCCTTGTCGACAAGACAATAATCACACATTGGAGATCTGACTCCCACAATCAAGCCCGTTTAAACGTGTGTGTGGTTTTCGTTGGAGGACCTGATGCTCGTGAGGCACTGGCATATGGAATGCGGATGGTTGCGAATCCAGCCATTAGGCTTACTGTCCTTCGACTCATAGCAGAAGACGAATTCGTCTCTGATATGTCGGAGACCAGGCATGATACTGATCTGATTCAGGAACTCAGAGCCGCTTACAATGACACTCAGAGGATTGAGTATAGGGAAGAGATTGTGAAGGATGGGGTCGAGATGTCTAAAGTGCTTCTATCTCTTGGTGATCATTATGACTTCATCTTGGTGGGAAGAAGGCTTCATAGTGATTCACCATTGGTGACAGGACTTGTTGATTGGAGCCATACACAGGAGCTGGGAATTATTGGAGACATGCTTGCTTCTTCAGATATGACGTGCAGTGCATCGGTGCTGGTCTTGCAACAACAGTTCACCTTCGAGGATTTCGCACATGAGCATGAAGATTAGGTAAACGCGCAGACTTTTATAGTACGAATACGGAGTTGCGCCATTGAAAGTGCAAATGCAAGAAACATTGAAATGTAAAACAATTTCTATTGAGCAATATCGTCTTTAGGTTCATATCATATAGACGGGCACATAATTCTAACCTTCAGGGAGTCGGTTGTATATGTAGTATAGGCAAGTATAGTAACGAACATATAAACTTAATACATCAAGTTAAATGTCACAAAATGCTGGAGAGAAGTTTGGACTCTCCAATTTCTGTTGTTGCTCAGTCATGGGTGGTGTTTGTTATATTTACATCATTTCACTATTAGTCTATCAAACAATTGACACAATTGACATGAGTTCGTATTTTTGATATGTTGGGATATTCCTGAACCAATGTCCAGTAAAACGAGGGCCTCTCCATTAAGAAAGATGGCGCGTTCAATTCCCTGCTCGTCCTGCAGATGGCCGTGATGCAGATTATTGGCCACAGCTTGATTGCAGAAACAGGGTTGGGTCTGGTTTTTTTAGTTAACTGATCATTATTACCATCTTTTTTAGTCCTCTAAGTCAAAAAGGAACCATATGAAATAAATGGCATGGAGAGACATAAGACGTAACAACTTAAGTCATTTCCAGAAAAGTTCAATCTTCAGCTTAGTTTAGAAAGAGCCAGAACCAATCATGTACAGATCTATATGGTTGGGTGTGTCACAGACACGGATACGCAACATTATGTGGATACATTGACACTGATTTTCAAAAAAACGCAGGACATGAAACGCCAGACAAGTATAGATAATATTTTCGATAAATTCATTACGTATCGTACTTGGAAATTTTACCAAATATGACACGAATATGACACTTATAGCAGCATATCACTGATTATGCCAATAAATTACATGAGCAATTTAAATAGAACATGGGACGTGTATCTAAAAAAAGAATTTCTTTTGGAATTTTTTTGGGGCTAGAGATTTTTTTTGTTGTTCGACGGTCACAGATGTTCGAGCTATAGCTTATGCGCACCTCAACTAATCCTCTCCGTTGTCTAGTCAAAGGCCATCCATGCCGGGGACTAGGGGATTCACAAGAAATTACCTTTTTACGGCTTGGCCCCAATAATCGAACTCTGGTCAATTGTGTGAGGAGCAATTTTAATGCATTTTCTTGGAGCTACTCCCAAAAAAGAGAATTTGGCAAGCTTTTGGGAGATGTTCTCAACCATCTAATTCCTGTCTCTCTCTTGTTTTTTTCATTTTTGCTTTTGGTTTTTTGATAGATGAGTGAAATTCGACCAACTTTGTTATGAAGTTAGTACACAAATCCAAGAAATCCGAAATTGTATCTCTACACTCTCGAGAGTCGCTAAAGGTTTTCAAACTCCTTATTTTTTGCTTTTTTTTTTTTTTTTTAACCAGAAACTTATATTAATATACTAAAAAGGACACTACCGGTCCGAAAATACAAGGGGGGGGGGGAATACAAAAGCCGCAAAAATGTACAACATTGACGATGGAAACCTCCAATCCGCTCGGATATGGCTAGAGGAAGATGACGGAATGGTATCAACGTCCGAAACTCCATATCTCTTCGTCCCTCCGCAGACGTAGCTGCCAGGCGCCACCACCGTTGTTGCTGAAAAACCCACAGATCCGGCACCCAGACTCGGATCTAAGGGCCAGAGATCCCAAATCAGAAGATCTACGTCACCACCTGTGAGCGCCCCCGCCCACACCCTTCCGCCCTCTTCCATCGCCGGGAGGTGCGATTCAGGCTGGCTTCCGTTGCCGGAAATGCACTCAATGAGGCGTCGATACTCTATCTCTATGCTGGACTGATGACCATATGCACGACTGAATATTCGGGTTGTGAAGACCAGAGTCGCCACTTGGTTATAGATCCAAGAACCTTGAATGACTCTATATATGGATAGGCTCGATCCTTGTCGCCACAGACGGGTCCGGGGGCTAAGGTACTGAGTGGGAAGGTGTTAGGCACCCACTCCACCCAATCAAATGATTGGCCTTTACTCATCACCATTGGTTCAATTTGTTACTACCCTAAATGCATGAGACTCAAGCAAACGGATAGGTGGACTTTAGTAAAACGTTTTCGAAAAAGGTTATCTTTTGCAAGAGGGAGAAACAGCCAGTTGAAAACCACATCCGTCAGATGCAACACACAAGAAACAGAAACAGACATCCTATGAACGGGGACCCGAGGCTAAATAGTTTATTATCATCTTACATCCATAAGCGATGATAAGCAATTACCCTCGGTTCCTCGCATGAAACTAACGCATGCAAAGCAAAGAAAGATCAATCCGCCATTGCGAATGCCAGATGTGCACCTACTTGTAGGGGCTCTATCCTAACGTGAACATGATATGACCTTGAACTGAAACGGGGCTCATGCGATACAGGATGACAAACTAAAAGTGCTCCAAATCACTACCTAAATTTGGGGAAAGACTTAAGGAGAGAGAAAGAGGAGAGAGAAGGGAGGAGAGGGAAAAATTTGTGGGACCAAAGAGAGAGAGAGAGAATGAACATATATAGGTAGCTCATTAAAGTTCATTCCCCATTAGCTAGCTAACTAAGTTATTAGCACATAAAATAGGGTCTCATATGTATTTAGGTGTACACTTTAGCAAATATTTTTTGGATAGCGCACTAGAGATGCTCGCTGCACACAAACATAGGTTACTTTCATGAGGCCACGTGGTACAATCTTCATTGATCATTTAGCCCTACCCCGAAACATGACCGTTATGCAAAGGTTAATAATGTTTCCCTCTCTCACTCCCTCGCCTACATATTTCAAAATTTGAACTTTCTAAACATAAACGTTGAGAAATACTCTGAAACTTTTCTACACAACCCTTCTCCGTTGAATCAAAACACACTGAGCACACCCATCATCTCTTTCTCTCTCTCTCTCTCTCTCTCTCTGCGTGAGAAAATGGTACTGAGGCCTCTCGACAACGCTCTACCAATAACCCCAGAAAGGCCCAAAAAGCAAACAAAGGTTGCGATTTCAGTCCCAAAACAATCCGAGTTTGGAGTAAATGACGAAAATAGAGCCCCATTTCCACCTACAACCGCAGATGTAACGATCGATTATATCTCTTCGGAGAATCTCAAGGCCTTGCCGGACCCTGAAATCAGCATCCAAGTAAGTCCCTTTCTCTATCTAAGCTTTGGGGATTGTTTATTACAGTTACAAAGAAAAACCCAGAAAACCAATTTGCGATTTCAGTGAAAAAATTGGGGTTTCATGTTAGCAATTCTAACCCGTTTTCTTGGAAGTTTTTATTCGCTTCAATAGTTTGAAAATGAACCCATTTGCGGCTGGTTTGAAAAAATGTCGACAGGCACTTGTGGGCCCTTCCGGGAACTTTGATGATCGAAATAGTTGATGAGTTTTGAGAACTTTTACGCAAAAATTATGCTAATCAAATATTAATTGATCGAAAACACATCTATGTTGGAAATGCGACAAAGTTGCAATTTTTTCGCTAACATAGATAGACTGTTTCCGAAAACATATCAAACCATATCCGATCTAACATAATCTTTGGCATCATTTATATCTAAAGATTGAACAACCGGAAAAGCACCCACGAAGGGGCCAATAGGCTAGGGACTAGAAAGAGCTGGATTTTACTTCAAAATTCCAGTTTTTTTTGTGGTCAACCACTTCAAAATTTCAGTTGCTTTCAATTTCTTTATTGCAGAGCCTTGTTGAAGGGTTAGAGGCAAAAGATTGGTTGAAAATCTGTGAATCACTGAATAATGCAAGGCGGCTAGCCCTCTTTCATTCCACTCTCTTGCGCCCCCTTTTGTAAGCCTTCTCGCTATATTTCCTCATATCTGAAATTGTTAATATTTTGTTAGAAGTGGATTATGGATGTGTGTAGAGATGAAATTTGCTAACATGTAGTGGTGAATACAGAGAAAAAGTTATGCTGGTGCTGGTTAAAGCAATGAAGAATCCAAGAAGTGCTCTGATTAAGACCTCTATAATGGCTTCATCTGATATCTTTACTGCCTTTGGTGATAAGACACTACTACTAGAATCAACCACTTCTGATGCATTTGACCAATTGGTATGGTTCCACAAACATTCTCTTTTTCGAATTTTATGATCATGAAATTTGTGGATGATGAAACTGAGTTGCATCATCTCACCTAAAAACTCAATCGATGCAAGTTTACGCTTTCACTTTTAAGGTTAACACTATGTTCATCATGCTTAAGCCCGGGATCCTAAACCCAAAAAATTTCTTGCTCTTCCTTTTCGTGATGATCTCCAATTTTAGGATAATGGGCGTGAGACAGAATCCCACATCTCATCTCAAAATCAATTGGTTTTAGGGATTCATTTGTTTCTTTTTAAGTTCAATTATTTTGTAATCATCCTTAGGAGCTTAGATTATGTCTTTGAGAACAATGTCCCCAGTCTGGATCCTGTTTGATACTTTTGTATTTTGAGACTATTTTGGGTTAAAGAAACCCTGATGCTGGTTTTCTCATTTTCATTGTGTGGTGGTGGGGTTTGCAGCTGCTGCAGCTTCTGCTGAAGGCTTCTCAAGATAAAAAGTTTGTGTGTGAAGAAGCAGAGAAGGCACTCAAGGCAATGGTGGGGTCTATGGCTCCTCTCCCTTTGCTCCAAAAGCTCAGGGTGTATGTTAGCCATGCCAACCTTAGGATCAGGGCCAAAGCTGCAATCTCCATGTCTCACTGCGCTTCCAAGATGGTACGATAAATACTTTGAAGATTATTAAACATGTTTTCTATTTACCCCTTTAAGTTCTCATTGAAATCCAATAAAAGCCCCCTCTTTTCCTGACTCTCTATCAGTAGCAATTTCGACCTTTCAAGTTTAATTTTGCCGAAAAGCTCTCTATTTCTCCAACCATGCTTTCCATTTCTGTCTCTTTTAGTACTCTACTTTCTCTTCTTTTCAACCTTAACTCCTTGGTTTTGTTTTGAAATTGATGTTATTTTGTGCTCTCTCTACGAGGTGCAATAAGTTGCGTATATTTGGACATATTCTTTGTAATCTTAGACTCTCTTAAATCTATTTCTTGGCTCCACCTTCTGTTGCATCACTTAATATAGTGTTTGTGAACTTATGATCTGCTGTTGTTTTGCATTTCTAGGGACTAGAAGCAATGGAAGAATTTGGGTTGGCTCCTTTGATTCAACTTGCAGCAGATTCGTTGAACGACAAACTGCCGGAGGCCAGAGAAGCAGCTCGTAGTATGGTGATATCGATTTACGCAAAACTAACAGAGAAGGAAGAAGAGAAGCAGGAGGCATGGCAAACCTTTTGCCAGTCAAATTTATCAGCTATTCATGCACAGTCGGTGGTTAAAGTTGTTTCATCCCAGTAGTACAATTTGTGCTAATCCAAACACCATAGTAATAGCACTAGCAGCCGTGCAAGTAGAAACACTATTTTTTACCTTGAATGTGGTTGGATAGATGTGTATGTTGAAGCAGTATTCTTCCTTACAATTTCCAAGATGAATGATGCTTCCATTTCTTTTAAAGTTATTCCCACAGCATCCAAGCAATTGAATGGTACTTGCACCAAAAGATCTAAAACTGTGAAGTATAACTTTCACTAACAACCTTGTATCTAACTAATGTAAACTCAGAATGTTTCAATCAAGGAATAACCTTGTGAGATCTGCATATTGCTAATTTGTTGCAGAACAAATATTCTAATATCTAAGCTAAACTCAGAATGTTTCGATCCGTTGACCCAAACTCCACCCCAAGGTATGCTGCATATGAGAAAGATAATGATGGTGGTTTTCCCTTGGTACTCCTACAAAAGTTGTCTAGGTAATTCAACATCATCGAACTAGAGAGCGCAACGCCGTCTCAACTTCTTCAAGTGGTTGTCCTGCATAAAGCTTAAGTTCTCCTTTCTTCACCACAATCACCTTCATGTTATCCGAGTTCCCTGCCTCGTTAAGTTCCTGAAAAAGTAGGCATTCACCATATTGAGATTTGGACCATTTAACAAGAACAAAAAGGGTGGTGATTTTTGCAGTCCTCTAGATTTAAATAAACTGGTAAAGAATTCCCAATAAAGAAACCATTATAAAATTTGAAGATCAAGTAAACAAGTGGTGATAAATCAAGTAATTATTATGCAAAATGCACCACAGATTTTAAGTTGGGTAACATCAAGGATCTCACTTTTGGTGGCACAGGAACAATCTCGGCACTAAAATCGCCAAGATCTTCAAAAGAGGATTGCAGAAGATAGCAGAAGTTAGTGGCATCACCCTGGTCTTCAAAAGCAATAGTATGAGATGAGTCCCCCTTGCTCTCTAAGGTAAATAACCCCTTAGCTCCTTCAACATCGTGACAGCAAATAACCTGAAATAGAAGTGCCTAGTAAGAGACACAACAGAATCTTCCCGACAAACTACATTTTCATGGGTTTTGTTTACCTAAGAAACTAAGAACTACATAACATGCTAAGAGGAATAAACAGAAGTGACTATATCCACATTAAAAAGAAAGAAAATGAAACCAAATTTGGTATGGAGAAAAGGATCTTTCAAATGGTGGTGGCGGGGAACATATCAGAGTTTCTAAAGCTTCCATTTTTGCAGCTTCTGGGTTTGTACTTAACTTTGTTAGAGCAAGCTTCTATAAACTTCCATAAAAAGGTTAACATAATTCAGTCGTTTAGCCAAAGATGCAAGAGAAAGGAAAAGAATAAACTCAGTAATAAGCAGTATATATTCACGATCTTTAGCAGTGTGAAGAACTTTAAGTTTGTGCATTCATGTTTTTGAAACATCTATTGAAAGTCAAGATAAAAGGCTCCAATATTTCCGACTATTGAACAATATTTGACCAATAACAAGATATCCATTTGGGCATAAAAATTATCAGCGCCTTCACATGTTCCAAACACCTATTACAGGTCTGCTCGAACAATTTATTTCAACATCATCTCTCCAGTCTCCATGGGGTGATGCCAAAGCATGAAATTTTACGAGACATCCTAAGAGAGCATACCCATAGCATCATTGGTGATCTTGTCCAAGTTTTGAAGGTTCTATTTACTTTTCCTTTGTCTCTAAATGTCCAAACATATTTCTTCTTAGATGCTAAATGCCTAGAAATAATCTCGGGAACCCAATAAAAAATAAAGTACAATAAAAATAGGAAAAATAAACTAATAACTGAAGATGCAATATTTCTAATCACGTACTAGAACATAAGGAAGACTTAACCACCACAAATCAGCCGTATCATCTGAGTAGAGACCTTCGACTTTGCTTCCTATGGTTGAGTTGCTTGAACTCACACCTTTAACCAAAGGCCTTCGAATATCATTCCCCTGCGTGGAACCTAAATATTCAAAACAAAACAAAAAAACACTCGAAATTTTAAAAAGCAAAAGTGTTTCAGTTCATGGCTTTGATAGGCTGCATAAAATCTGACTATTATGTTTCCACTAATCAAAGCGATACAAAAATGATACGAAAAGCACTGATTAACAAGCAGCAAATCGTAGAAAAACAATAAGAAAACTTGACTAGTAGAAAACAGAATTGAATACAACTAACGATGTAATAACAAATCCACCAAAAATAATAAATTGAAGTGGGTTCTCTAGACATTACCATTCCCACTTTCAAGTTTGGCAACCCCATTTCCCTTCCCAAAATTTTCTTTTGCCTTCCCATTTCCCAGCTTCTGTCCTTTGTCCAACAAATCAACATTCTCACAATCAACACTCTCATAATCAACACCTTCATTTCTTACTGATCCATCTTCAACGACTGAACTGCTATTTGTATTCCTAGTTATGCTAGGATCATCTAAGCTATTAATGCCCTTGGGCTTATCCCGCAGGTTACTCGGTGGACTTGTAAACTTTTTTTGGGTAATTAGTGGACTTCTAAGTTCATCGTTCTTTTTACTCACTAATGGCTCCTTCTCACTGCTTCCTTGCAAACTCTTTCGAAGATTAACTAACTCACTATACACCTCCATATCAATGCCAGTTCTAACGCCATCAACATTATCATCACCGTTCACTATCGAATCCAATCTTTCCTTCTCTCGCGCCTCCCTCGCCATTGCTCGAATTTCATTAATTCTCTCTTCAAATACAGAACCACCCACAAACCCATTTCCAACTTGTCTAAACCACAATCTTCCCCTAAGCGGATCGTCACTCCCTCTTAAAAAAATAACAGATATTTCCTCACCATTTCCATCCAAACCCGATTCCGAAACCCTATTTTCCCTCCCACTATCCAAGTTTTCGTCTTTCTGGTCAGAATTAACTAACCCAGATGCCCAAACAGCACGAATTGCCTGAAAAATAAAAGCTCCAACCAAGAACAATAACACCCACCTTGTTGGAAAATTACCAAACTTACCCCTGACAATTCCAGCTTCTGAGGTTAAACTCTGAAGTTCTTGAGTCTCTTCTGACTCCTTGGCCAGGGGTGGTTGTTCTTGAGGGGACTCAAACGGGATTACACAGTTGGTGGAGGGTGTTTTGGGGATCACCGGGTTTGTTAGGGTTTTGAGGAGTTTTTGGCGGAGATGGTTTTTTCTCTTTGTGGGTTTTGATGGGAAGGGATTTGAAATGGAAGAAAGTAAGATTACTGGTTTTCTTCGTGGTGGAAAGGGGTTAGTTCTAGCCGGTGGGCAAAAGGTGGCGCACTGCGCACCCACCATGGATGGGGAAGGAGGAGGAGGAGCTGGTGTCGTATTGCACTGCTTCAATGGCACTGAAGCTTCAATGAGAGGCTTCTGGTTCTTTCTAACGTGCACCTTGGGTAGACACGATTACCAGCAAATTTTACAGATATAGGCCCAACCAAACAAATAAGGTTTGAACTTTGAATCTTATATCCAGACCGAGTGATTTGGATTTGGGCTTTTACGGATTTGGATTCGGGCTTCTATCCATCCCGAGTGATATCGGCTTTTACGGATTTGGAGTGATCTATATTTTCAGGTGTCTGAACCAACCTACACACACTAATCTTAGATGACCAAACTCGTAACCCACATTGATGCAACTGAACAAATATTAGCCTCCCCAATGAATTGTCCTTATCTAACTTTAATCATTCTTGTTGAGTGCAATTAACCAAAATGCCATGTCAAAGTAAGAATGGCAAAATTCTCCGCACCCAAGTTTCAAATTCAGATTCCATTTGTTGTCTATAAAATATTTTCTTGTAAAACTTTTTATCCATTTTCTAATGTATGGTTGTAAAAATTATATGTAAAACATTTTTCTCGCAAATATATATATTTTTTTGGTTAGTAAAATTCATTTCATCAAAAAGAGCAGAAAAACTATAAAATCATCGAGGCATACCCCTGAACAACTCTATACAACGAAAGAAATAGAAAACTCGTATAATCTTTTGTGTGTACTCTCATCCCACTACCCTAGATAAAACCCAAATTATAATGATGGCAATATCCTTTTGACATGAGAAAGTGAACTCGCTCTTACATATGCCCAACTCCCAAGTCCCTAGGTAAACAATAGAATGCCATAGTACTAAATTTTCTTGACACTAAAATGACCCTTTTTGGGTACACCAGAGGCCATAAAAATTCTTCTAGGGCCACACACAAACACTGTGTATTTATTTGCAACATAAAGAAAAGTAGATTCCCTTTTTTTTTAATGCCAAAAGTTAGTTGGAATAAATATTCAACAACAGTATTATTGAAATAAGGAATAAAGTTTCAACAACACTATGATTGAAGCCAAGACTTTAGTAAAAGAAAGATGTCATGTATGACTCCACATTATCTTGGGCACATGGCATTCGAAAGCTTGAAACAGAAAATTTGAAATCTGTAACAGTAACATAGGTTTTGTTTGATTTGATTTGATTTGGTAACAGTAACATAGGTTTTTCTACATAGAACTGTAGAAAAACCCGGGGACACCCTGCATTACAAAAAAAAAAAACTGTATTCTGCCAAGTGTTAGGCACACTATCAGAACACTTCTCTTGTTCTCTCTCTCTCTTTCTCTTTCCTTTCCTCTTATTTAGTAAGGTGTATATTTTCTAATTTTTTGTGTGGAGTTGAAAATTTTGGAGGCTAGAAACGGTGTCTTTTTTGGTTACCACCTCTTACCCAGCACACCTTGGCTAAATCCACATTCTATTTGGGATTTATTAGTTGGTGAACAACATCCTGGAAGTTTGCTAAAACCTGAAACTTTAGTAGTTTGACATATCTAATTCACAATATAAATAATTAAAGGCAATTAGCACAAAGAATTGAGTAATTTTAATTTTTAACAGGTCAAACATAGTATTTTACAGGATCACAATGTAGCCACTTGTTAGATAAATCATAAATGGTCTAATAATTTTGATCTGATTTACAGGGGAAAGAAAAAGGTCATTAAAACTATCGACGCAAATCCACTGCCTATTGTGAGACCAAATAATTAGAAACATTGGAGTTCGCCAGAAGGTTTATTGCACACCACCAACACATGGATGTGTTTTTTCTATTTCCAGTGACTCAATGGAGCTCAGCACCAAAATTTAACGATGGTTCCTGCATCCACTCAGATAATTCTTCATCCCGGGATTGTATTTGTATTTCCTGCCAAGGAGTAAAACAAGTGATCACCAAGGCTTAGAGTCCAAAATAACAAACAATAAGAACAAAAACAACGGCAACACCTCAGACCAAACATTTAGGAGGAAAATCCAAAGACATGCATCGTATTGCTTGTGAACTCCATCGGCCCGACTCCAAATGCAAGACATTGTTGTTTTGAGATGGGTATGATTGCTGATTTTAGTGAAGGATCATCAAATAAACAAAGTGGGAATGCCAACTGTTGAATGTTGATTTCGTTTTCATTCAGCAGGAACTAGGAAGAACTAGGCGTATTTAAAACATATTCTGACCATAATCCAAAAAGTCAAAAAATCAAAAAGTTAAAAATGAAAAGCTAAAAAGTAGACTCCCAAACACCCCTAAGTTATGTGCTTATTATGTTCTTTTTGTTGAGGAAACGTAAGGAGCTATGGTGGAATGGGATTGCTCGAGAATTCCTACCGTCAATCCATTTCGGTTTCTACTGAAACTGGTTCATTTTCCAGAACTATGAAGAACGTAAACATTTTTTCCCCAGTTCTGACGCCAAGGAGATTCCATAGGAATGCAACGACATTAACTTAAGGCCGTGCATGGACCAATGGTTCGTACAGGGTTTAGTGGATGGAAACTAAATTGGTTTAACCTTGACAAGTTCACAACTCTTTTCCCTTGACAAAGCCCTCAACAAATCCAATATCCAAAGATTCAAAACACAGCATAACAGTTTCACCATTTTCAACCAACAGTCCAAAATACTTATGAAACTCGAGTGTTTTTCGAAATAACATATGGACAGGTAATCTTATTGGGTAGTGTTAATGCCGAAACTGTTTTTGATTGTGCCAAAACTCAAGTGCATAAAATACTTGTACTCAAGGGTAAAGTACAATCTCTTTATGCATTGGAGTGCTCTTTATGCATTGGAGTTTTGGCACAATCAAAAACAGTTTTGCCAATATCACTACCCATCTTATTAACCATCTAAATCATATAGATCATAACACAGTGATAAGGATGCCTCATTACCTGTATATTTAATAGATTCTGCGTTGCCTGATCTTGGGCATTTGAGTAGGGTTGAGGTTGAGACATTCGGTAATAGGGCTCTTTCAGATCAAGTTTGCACGACGATGTCTGAAGTATTCCCCCTTGTGCAGCTCCAGGGCCCCACATTTTAGCTATTCGAGTTTATTAAATCTATATTAGATCCTAAACAAAACTAGGAACAAAGAAAAAAGAATTGGACAATAACAAAAAAAAAACAATCCGTTTGGGTTAGAAATGTCAACCCCTTGTCCAACTCCAGGGCCCCGCATTTTCTTTTGTATAGGCTATGGGTTCATCAGTTTTGGTGTATTTCTTTTATAGGCTCACACTTTGTTTCTTTGTACCTCTTCAGTATTCTTTCTTTTGGTTTCTTATAAAATGGTTAATTGCCAAAAAAAAAAAAAAAAAACAGGGAGAAACAAAATAGGATGTCAATAAATTCCTCCGTTTCTCTTCATTTCTCACCTATTTTATTCATCCACCAAGTGATAGGATTCTTATTTCTTTTCTTTTCTCACAACGCCTACACCCAAATGGAAAAAGAGAAAGACATGAACACTAACTTGACATTGTTAGATGAATCGTATAGCTCTGGGCATTGTGAGCAATCATGTGAAGTTGGCCCGTAATCTCTTGTCCCGGCATGACATAAAGTGGCTGAGAGAGAATGCAACGGAGCTGATACCAATGGGTTGTAGGGGACCCAGGAGCAGTGGTCAGCCACCTTTGTACAGTGCTGCAGACGACAACAGAAAACATTTCCATGTCACAGCAGAAAACAGTCAATAGAATCAAACAAATGAAAATGTTTCAAATTTTTTACTCTATTAAACAACAGAAAATTGCTTGGCCATTCTCCCAGAAAATTGCTTCATGGGATCATTATCATGACAATTCGTTCTCTGTTCACGACAGAAAACATAGTCCGTTGATTCTTGTTTTTGTCGAGACAAGCAGAGCATAAGACTGGTAAAAACATTTAATAGATTTCACAACTGAAGCATGAAGGATATACAGCTAGTTCAAAGTGAAAAAAAAAATGACATAATTGATCAACATCAAATGATTTACCTTCCATCAAACAAAACATCAAACCAGCATGCCAGCCCGTGAATTCTAACACCCACAGAGGCTGTGAATTTCAGGGGAACATCAATTTCATATAAATCTTCTTCCTGCAGAATCAAATTAGAAGAGTCTTGTTATCAAAAGATTTGGCATGCTAATAGAGAACAAGTGTTGTAGTCGTTGACTCGGTAAGTGGATGTTCTTATTCTGATAATGAACTAATACCTTTATAGAAGTGAAGTCTATCACATGAGATATAGCAGGAGCCACCAATACCCTAGGATCAAAAGCATCCACCACAGGCTGTACAGGTAGAAGTGGATGGTTAGGCATGTGGGGGCAAGAAATATCGCTGGTTATAGGTCACTACTATAATAACAGGCACAAGAAAAATGTCAACCAATAGAACATGGCAGAAAGGAGAGCACAGGAACACATGGACGTTATGCTAGAAAGTTTCAATAACCTTCCAATATTGCTTTCCTTCAAAGATTTCTTGAATTTTATTCCTGAAATTGACCGAGGTTACATCATACGTTAAAGCTGGTCGCAGCCTTTTCCACCTTGTTTTTGAAATTATCAAATTCATCACAGTATACCAACAGACTTGTTCAGCTTCAAGAAGAACTGACTCTTTACAAGGTAGAATACTTTTATATTACTATAAAGATTTCAGATCCACCGGACTAGAAGTCCATGTAAAAGGGCCACCACTGGAATACTCACAAATGGATCAAAACCCATCAGTTAGGTTTTCCAGACACAAATGTAGAACTTAATGTATTTGACACGAAAATGAAGTTCCAAGGAAACAGTCATTGCATGTTAAATAATCACTACTAAAGCTGTTCAATACGTATCTACCAAAGCACTATTCCCCTGCTTTTAAAAGATTATATTATTGTTCTTCCTGGCAATTCTGCAAAAGAGGGATTTTTCTTGACAAAGAGAAGATGTAGCATCAAAAAACTATTAACACCAGCTTTTACTCAAAAAGAGAGAATTTTCCCTACCATAATCTTAGGTGTTGCAAAAAATTATACACTCTCACCTTAACAAACCCAAACTCCAAAAATCAAGAATAAATAACTGAAGGAAGACAATAAAGAGTAGCCACAAGTGAAACTTTAATATGATAAGCACGACAAGCAGTGAGTTCAGCACATAAAATGCATTACGATGCCGTTTGGATGTATAAAGCCAAGGCCAGCATAACAAAAACACTATCTTAAAGTAACAAACATACATGTGGCATGTGCAAGATAGACAGACCTGTGAAAAGTATCCTTGGAATGCGGATGCATATAAGGGAGTTAGGTCAACCCCATAATAATTTTGTTGCTGCCAAAAGAGAGCCTGCATTGACAAAGTAAGAATTTCATTGTACAAAATGACCAATAATACCACCTTATCAAATGCACCAAACAGAACAAGAGGTTCCAAAAAGAGCACAATCTTCTCTTGAACTAGAGGGAGCATAAGAGCCCAGCCTATTTACTAGTAAAGCGTACAAGGGGAAATATCAAATGGCAAAGCAGAGCTTGCATGCAGTGCAGGATGTCTTATGGCAGTTATTTAATGATCATTGACCTAGTACCATTATAGTTCCTCGCTGCTCGTTAATTGCTACAGTAATGGCAGCATGTATGCGCACAAGTATTTTGCATGCCAATGGGTGTAAGACTATTTCAAGAACTCCATAAATGGATAGATTAAAAAACCTATTTGCAAGCTGACATAAGATTCTTATATGGCAGACAAATGGGGGGAAAAAGTGTACTGTTTAGGCACAGAAAAATTTCTTAAGTTGTTCCAAACTTTGATTTCAAATTTTCAAGTGCCAAGGACATCGTAGTTGTTGAGATCATGAGTAACAAAACTACCCTTTCTCTAAGAGCTTGAACTTTTGATGAATTGGTGCTCAACAATTCGACATGGTATCAAAATCCTATGCTATTAATAGTAATGTTCCCTTCTTTCTACAATCCTAAGTTTTTAGATGAGTGGGTGGCCAAAATTCAACTGCAGTTCAATAAACCGTGCAAATGGTTTAACAAAGTCAACTCACATACCTTATTTGCAATTTCAACAAACAAATATTCATCACTGAATGGTGCCATATGTATTCTGCAGGGGCATCAACTTTTAGAACATCAAAACACTAATAACTCACACATAACAAGGCACATATGATAAGGAACACAATAAAAACCAACAAATGAAGACACTCACAGGATTCTTATTATTAAAATAACTTAATTAGGCATGCATCGATGTCACCTCCAGAATAAAGAGAACTAACACATACAAGCATCTATCCAAAAGAGATATGAAGAGCCATTGTCATATTTACAGCACGGTACGAGTAGTAACTCCATATCATAAAGAAACACTGATTTCAGGGGGGAACATATAAAAACTACTTACCAAGAACTACTTTCAGGAAGAATAACCAAATTTTAATTCTAAAAATCTGCATGTTTACCCCAACTACACTAGAACAGAATATTTATATGCAAAGGAAAACAGGATGCACAAAATGAACATAATTCCAAAAGAATAGATAAACACGACATAGTATGCTAATCCAAGCAGAAGAGTCAGCATAAGAGCTCGCAGAAGAGTCAGCATAAGAGCTCGCAGAACAGATAGGGACACGATACGAGATGATACGTTATGGACATGCTATTCAAATTTCCACAAAGAGAGCCACAACACCAACTACTAATAACATAAAACCCAAATATTATTATCTATATATGGCAAGGGAAGTGTGAACACAAAACCCATATATTAACATCTACTAGGCAAAGCTCTGCAGGAAATAGAATATTTAAGCTTTAGAAATCCTTGAGTTACAAAGCCTAAAGAAGGAGATCTAATGGAGAACATATCCACAACAATGACTTCATTTGAATTCCAAGTTACTTTTTCCCACTTGTGATTTAAGTCAGGTCTGTCTAGGTCACCCAGGTATCTGAAACGTGCACACTGTCCAGTTCTAAAAGGATTAAACAATAATATGACTTGTTAGCATGTGCCCAACTCGTGTTGATGACTACTGAAGGAGTGTCGGTTTCAAATACATATTTGACACAAAGATTGCACTTCTTAGAAATGTCCATACTTCTTAACGTAACCTTGTCAAGCAGTTGGGTTAAAAGGCTTCTAGAAGAATCCATGAATACATAACACTGACAACCATCTAACATTTTTCATTGGATGGGTAGGTAAAAGCAATAAAAATAAATGGAAATGGAAATGAGACCAGCAAAACCACCTTCCATTCGTAGGAAACATCTTTCCATTAGGAACAAGAAACCGATCCCTTGCAATTACATAGGTCTCCAGCATTCTTTCATTAACTAACAATGTACCTACAAATAGAGAAAAGATCATAAGGGATGGCACTAGCATGTTGAACAACATATATTGATCGCTAAGAGTGTGAAGAAGGCAGAACAAAGAAATGAGTAAAGAAATGGAAGTTGAACTAAAAATTAACAGCATCTTGAAACAATTTTTCTCCAACAAACAAGAAGCAAACTTCCACAAAGCGCTCATCTCCAATTCTAGAAAATCCAGCATCAGTTGAAAAAATGAACAACAGAGTATCTTGGAATAGATAAGACAACAAAACACAAAAGGCAAAACTAGTGACATATTGTACTTCAAACGACCGTACAGCTTACTATCCATGTGATCCAAAAACTGCAAAGAGATACTTCATTGTAACAACCTTGCACATGTTAACCACTAAATTCCAAACCTGAGTAAATTATTGTCATGAAAAGTTCCCACTAAATAGTCAACAAAAGGAAAGGGAAAGAGAGGAAGAGAAAGGGTGGGGCCTTGGTAATGTTACTTAAGAAAAAGAGTGAAGGAATTGTTAACCTACAAGCAACCTCATTTCCACATAGAAAATAAATCTTAGAAAGAAACTTCCCCTGTGTTCTTTACAAGTTTTAAGAAGGAAACTAGGAATGGTTTATTTATGTACAGGCAAACAAAAATAAGAGGAAAGAGGATATACGGCCAATCTTCCGGCATCCCTTACAGATCAAGGATAGAGAGTCCAGATAAAGCACAAGCTACACCAACCAACCCTAATCTTGCTATGAAAAGTAAAAGTCCACGAAACTATCTAGATATAGGATAAAGGGAGCCCAACAATCCCCTACCAAAGCAATATATCTCCAAACCAGCTACCAAGTAGAATTCTCTTTGAGCGCTCAATGCACTAATAGAAACTTGAGATATGACCTTCCAAACAACTAACAACGGTACCAAGTTTGTCTGATACTCAAATCCCTCTTTCCCACAGCCCATCAGAATCCCAAGTGAATCTAATGGGAGGCCTAGGTTTGTTTATGATGGCAATCAATGTGAAATAGTTGTGGGGGAGGAATATAGCAGACAAACCTGAGTGTTTTTATCACAAATTTAAGTAATTGTGGGGAGAGAAATGGAGGAAGACTATGGCATAAAAAACTGAGTGTGTTAATCAGAAATTGAGGTAGCAGCATCCAACATCACATACAATTTCAGTTTATGGGAATCAGCAACTTGTAAGAAAATAAATTCAAGCTCATTGACTTTAAGCTCACCCATTGGCTCAGAGATTAGAATATCTGCTTTCTCAGGCAATTCAACTTCTTCAATTTTACCCTTGACTACCTATATTTGATGAAAACGTGCCTCAAAAGATTGAGAAACGGCAGAGTGAATTAAGTACCATGTAAAACTGAATCTTAAGAGAACAAAGAACAAAAATCTCACCGTAATTCTCTCACCCAGGGACGGGTTCCCAGCAATAAGTTTTCGAGCATATTCTGCCATTTCAGACGCTTCCACTGCATAAACATGTTTGGCACCAGCCTGATATACGAAAGAGAGAGGGAAGGGGAACCAGGACAGAAGAGATGGATATCAATTCTAGAGGACCAATAGCACATATACATCTGTTTTAGCAGTCTATTTTCATGCACAACCACAAAGAAAGCATGGAACCTGAGCAGCAAATAATGACAGAATACCGCTACCAGCACCAACGTCCACAACCACACGACCAACAAAATCAGTTCGGTTCTCAATGACTGCAGCATAATAAGTTCCTGAAACAAGTATGCTAATTATGTCACTCACGCATGCAACTTATAAATAAAATCTACGAATGTTCACTAAGACGAGACATATTTACAGTTTCCAGAACAAGCAAAAGGCTTGACAAAGTACAAAGCATTTTACCAGCACAATGATGCATAATCCTTATTCCTTCCAATATGATTTCTATGAATAAACCCAGAAAGATAATAGCTAAAACAAAAGCAAAATGCCAACAAATAAAAGCTTGCTGATACAACCTGTCCTCACATAATCTTGTAGCATATTTTGCTGATGCAGCAACTGCCCATAGTAGTGAAAATACATTTTGGCAGAAGATGGCTCTATCTTGTCATCAAACTTGCTTTTAGAAGCTGACAATGTGCCATTTTGAAAACATGATCCTGAAAAGAAAATACTGGAACCAATTAGGCCCCTTCAAACCATAATTTGCCACTGATTTTGATTCCAAATATTATGCTACTTACTTGTAGTTAATGGTTGCAACTTATCAAGTATTAAAAAAATCGCATTTGTTTACAACAGAGTTAGCAACAAAAATGTTGGAAACTTTCAGACATCTTGGCTTGTGGTTGCATGTTTATATCACGGTTTTTATTTATTGAACAGTGGAAACTTTTGTAACAATGGGTTTTGATGGGCGTTTGAGATGTGCTGGCAAAGTGTCCAAAACAATGCAATTTTACTTGAGTTAGGGACATGCACCGAGTTACCTATACGTCTCTAGGACTATCGTAAGGTGCGAGTACCAAATGCATGTCTACACATACAAAGCACATCAAAGTCCTCAGTCTCCTTAGGAATTGTATTATATCAAATAGAAGCTTCAAACTTATTAAAGGTCCATGTGAGATGCAAATCATTCTTTGTTCAAATTAAAAGTAAATTACTAAAGATGACCAAGCAAGACTCAATTATGCAACAACTGCAAATACAAAGGAGACAGTTAAAATTTGAGTTCCATCAAATCATGACAAAAGGATTGTCCAATAATTGACTACATTGCATAAAGTCCTTCAAAAAAACTACCGGTGGAAATCAAAATGGCACCTTGATTAACAACTTCTTTCTTCCATTGCTCAAATGCACAATGGAAGGCCCTACTTTCCTCATCCTTCCTAAATTGAATGGTGATTCCCCTTGAATATGATTGCTGGTGCAAAAGGAAAAAGGTTAAAACCATGGATATTCCGGACCGCAAACAACAGTACATCACAAAACCACCTAAATGCAAAATTATCATGTTTTGGCCATATCGGTGGTAAACTTTACAGCTTACTAAATAACCCTCGAATCAGGTGGTTCTAGTGAGTTTCGAACTACATTCAAACAAGTTAACTAAACCACAAAGGGAAAGAAGATATAAAATGCATATGCTGCCAAAATACCAAATAGTGTGAAACCGTGACCAAATTATATGTTATACGCTAGATGTCGTCCCACATTGGTTATTTATCAGAGTTAGTATAAAAACATGGGCGGACTCTCTACTCATTGCCAATTGACATCGTATTCAGATGCTCTTGGGTAAGACTCTTAAGATTAAATCCCATTTTTGTTTCAGCAACAAGTATGCTTTATTTGCTCCTCCTCCTTATGCATTGAATCCTTCAATTACCACTGTACGCGTAATGGTATGAGCCGGGGGCTCGCACATGCAGGATGTGTTAGTGCTTGTTTCGCATTCGTCTAATTATCACCTCCGAAACTAGTACATGAGCCTTCGCGATTTCTTCACTCATTTCCAATTGGTTTAGAGTAAGCAGCTCTACAATCTAAATACTTTTGTGCATATAGATCAGACAACAAACATTATCTATGAACAAAGTTTTACTTCCATACCTCTTTACTGGTTTCAGACCCTTCAGATATGCACACTGATTCAACAGGGCTCAACTTGAAAAGCTGAAAAGATAACAGTACAAACGAATTAAAACAATGAACCAGCTTACCCTCTTCCTAAGTAAACTATTTCCCTTGCAACAATAAAATCAATTTGTCAAACAAACTCCATGGCCTATAGAAAAATCGCCCAAACCAACCAATATCAGACAGAATTCAGTCTTTCTCCTGTAACCCCGTTTGTGAGAAAGTGCAAGAAACAAAGGAAAATAAAATGAAGTTCAACGAAATAAAATTCTATGAACACCCTCTCACTTGGTCAAGTATTATCGCAGGGTCTAGTACATGCATTATGCTTTAAAAAACTACCCTTCTTTACATTGACAACCATTTGAATTCAAAGAGCAAGTCCACACCATAGCCATTTGTCTTGCTATTGCCATATGGCATGTGTTTTGGCAAAATCTAGTTCCACTCATTGCCATTTGTTGATGCCAAATAATAGCAATGCAATCTTTGGTGCCAATTTGGCTTGGCAGCAAAGATGGGATTGCCATCTCTTCCATTTCATCCAAGCCATCCGTTTTCCATTGCAAATGAGATGACTTCAATCCAACGGTCTGCATTTGAGATTGAGCCAAAATGGCACCGGACCAGTTCAGCAACATTGCTATTTTTGTGCTTTTTGACAGAGTAGCGAGCCAAAAAATGACCGGCAGCACCAAAAGGTGGACTTGCTCTAAGAGCTTGTTTGGTTCGCCATCTTTATTAGCCCATTTGCTTAGGAGGTTCGGCTCAATTCATTATCTAGCTTGCTTATTCTAGACACCAGACGAATGATCAAACAAGCTACTGCAGCCAAACAAGTTTTAATAGCAAACCCAAAAATTCATAAGAGGATAAAATCTAACCTGAGAAGTTGGAAGAGCAACGTGAAGAGCCTCATCAGGATTAGATTCTCGGTAGAATCGAACCTCCGCCACTTCAGAATCAAAGCTGAAACGAGCAACAATTGTGGACGAAGTAGAAATCTTCGATGAAGGCGAAGCGAGCTCGGAGACGGAGGCTACAGCGAACTCCAGCTGCTTGTGCTTTGGTCCCACTGCAACCTCCATTGCGAATTGATTCAGCAAAGAAGGAGTATATTTGGTGTGTGAATTTAGGGTTTCTGAATCTGAAGGGGAAGAGTTCAGAGAAGCCGATTGAAGAGGTGAAGACTGCAAGTAAATATGAAAAGAAAGAAGCTTGAAGGCAAACGAACAGAACAACGTGCTGCTTTCTTTTTGTGCTTAGCTTCGTATGAAGCTCTGTTCGATGGTTTGTTGAGCATGGGTCGGGTTGATTCTTTTGTGCTTTTTTGACGGGTTGAAATTTTTCCCACCCAACCGACCCATAGAAGTAGGGGTGCAAACAAGTCAAAGCTGTATGGAACACGAATTCGGCTCGTTTAGTAAATGAGTAGAAAATAAGTTTGAGCTCTCCTCGATCGTACGCTTTCGTAAATGAGTAGAGTCAATGTAAATTACTTAACGAGCGAAGCCTACATAAACGAGCTGAGTTTTACCGAACTCATTTTTAACGTGTCTAAAACTTGAACTCGAGCTCGGGCTAGGCTCAATTACTAAACAAGTCAAGTCAAGCCGAGCTGAGCCTTAACGAGCTGGCCACGAGCTATTCGCGAGCAGCTCGGTTCGTTTGCAATAGGAAGATAAAAATCACCAGGTTAGTTAAATTTAAGTGGGTTTATAGCAAAAGGAAGGCATTCAAATATACTAATCGACAAAGTAAGAACATTTTTATTGAATTAAAAAATTTCCTAGTAGTAGCCTAGCGGTTATCTCCTGATTCTCCCATAAGCGAGATCACGGTTCGAATCTCTGTAGCGGCGTTTGAGATTTAAGGTTATGGATAGCTTCTAGACCCTCTAGACTAACTCGCTAACTCCCCGCTAAAACACCCCCAACAAATGTATATTGAGTGGCCAAAAAAAAAAGTATGATAAATAACTAAAAAACATAAATTGCATTTGACAGTAGAACTGGCCTCCCAAAATATTAGTCGAAGTATGCGAAACTGATTTGAAAATCCTTGAGTTGTCAATAAAAGTATTACATGAGATGTGGCATTAGTGAGGAATCCGGGGACTTGTACTAACGGGGGAGATTTTTGGATCAAGCATTAATGCATTTTTTATTGAGCTAATTTCTCGTGAGGCCTCTCGAAAAATCATTTTAAGATAAATGAACAATTCGGATCGTTTCCAGAAGCGGGTCCCTAAGCCGATCAGTATATTTTTTGTTCCCCGCCCTACTATACCGTTAGAATGATCCCATCCAAACACCCCCGATGTGCCGTTATTCCGTTGCGTCAACAAACGGTTAACTCACGGAAGGGTCTACTTGTTATAAAAAAGTTTCAAACGGGGATATCAATGTTATTGTCCATACTAGGAGAGGTCTAGTAATTTCGTTTAGTATTCAGTGGGTGTTAGTGTAATTCCAACCAAAATAAAATGATCCCATGATAAAGGGTAAATTTCACTAACCTCCCCTAAGATTTCTTACAAATGCAGAAATCTCCCTTGAGGTTTCTGAAATGACTCTGCTCTCCCTTGCTTTTACTAACAATATACATTTCCCCCCCTTCTGTTAAATTACTTCCAAACTGTGTTAACTTCACCAATGAAATGACAAGATTACCCTTTGCTAAAGATACTATACCCCCACACATACACCTGAATCTATTTCAATTTTTTTTAATAAGGAGAATAAAATTAAGAACATCAATTATCTTTTAGACTCACATTGTTTGAACTTTTTAGTTGTCACAAATATAGCACAAGTAGATTCTATTTTTTTTTATACTTATTTTGTTGATCAATTATAGGGCATACATGCATTACACTACTGTCTCCCAAATCTTATCACACTCTAGTATTTGTATGTGGAAGAAAATAAAAAAGGCAAGGATAACAATGAAAATAATCGGTGTAGACATTTCCAAAGTAAGCAAAAGATAAGCCATTGGTGTAGTCAAATAACATTGTTTTCTTTTTTACGGTCGGGGTGTCCCGATCAGCTAACGCCACCTCGACTAATCTCCTCTCCAATACAAAAAAAGTTTTTTCACACAGGAACTAGGAGATTCACAATAAATTATTTTCTTGTTGTCTAACCCCAATAATTTAACCCTGAACAATTTTCTAAGAACCAAACCACCAACCAATCGGACTAACCTTCGGGCTATCAAATGATGTATATTCGTGGGTCATGCATGTTGTAAGTAAATATAAAAATCACCTGCAAGACTCCCATCACGAATATCATTTATGTATTTATTTTTTAGCATATCTTGTGAAATTTAAGTGATCCAGATTGGTTATCTAGAATCGGCAATTGAAAAATCTAGAATCGGCAAATATATATATTTGAATTAGCTTGAAAAATAATTTTATGGTGTAAGAAAAACTGGACATGGGTGATTTTCACCTTGTTTGGAACATGTTTTAGAAACATGTTTTGGAAACAAACTCAAAAAAGTGGTGGGACCCACTTGTTCTCTCTCTAACTTTTTAATCATTACTCTCATTTCTCACTCTATCTCTCTCCACAATTATTACTCTCATTTCTCTCTCTACCTTTTTCCAATTTTTTCAAAAACACTTCTCCAAAACACAAACCAAACAAAGCGTTTATTTCTGGAAATTGAGGAACACGTCAATCATGTGCACTTAGAAAAATTGGCAATACAATTTAATTTTTTAAAAAACCTATGGAAAATAGACCTCCACATATATATTAATGCAGAAAAGAATTGGTGGGTGTGGTTGGGCACCTAACAGAGCTCAATGGAGGAAAATGATTCATGTAGCCGACCGCAATTGATTTGGGACATAAGGCTCAATTTGGTTTTGGTTTGGTTTTGTTTACTTTTTAGGTGTTCTACTTTGACATGCTCTTTGTGTATAAACACTCCAAATATAGGTGAGAGTTAAGTTTGATGTTATTTTGTAATCATATGTGCTCTAAATAGTTTATTGTTGAAAGATATGAGTTGTTGGTACAATCATTTTTATATGTATGTTATTGAAGACTAAGACTTGAGGGCATTATTGGTATATTCCAAGTAAGGACACCATGACATCAGCAAGTTTTACTTCTTTCCGTCAGATTTCTAACGTCCAAGTAACAGAGGGGGGAATATGTATATTGTCAGGAAAAGCAAGGGAGGGCAGAGTCATTTCAGAAACCTCAGGGTAGGTTTCTGCGTTTGTGAGAAACCTTAGGGGAGATCAGTGAAATTTACCCCATGATAAAAGTCCAAAAAGTGAGGCTTTCAAAATTCACGCCCGTCTTTCTTCTTCATTTTGAACCCCGAGCAAATCGCGAAATCAGTTGCAGAAAACTCGTAGATGGTACTCTCTCTGACCTATTATAGTAGCGTAGATCTGTATAATTTGGTCGTTTAATCTCTACTGCTCCTGATTCTCACTTTCGCGTCGTTAAGGTTTGAGTAATTCCAGGTTTACTAATCTAAAGCTTTACTAATTGATTCGTGAAACATCTGAATTTAGATCTAATAATCTGCACATTTGACGAGATTTGATTAGCATCTGGCTGTCTCCGTTAGTGTTTTATTCCCTAGAAAATGTGGGGAATAAGACATGCCATTTGAACTTCAGACAGTATTTTTTTTAGTTTCATTTCCTCCATATTTCGCACCACAGACTGATAAATCTGAGTTCAGAATATCATTTTAGTCGACGTCTGCGTAAGCTGATCCGGACACCTTGTTATCAGCGGAAAAATCTGGTCAGGACACCTTAGTTATAAAAATATATATATAATTTTGTTGTTAACGTTTTTTTTTTTTATCTGCGGCTGTGTTTCTGGTTAGCTCTGATTGCACTGTGCTAGGCTTAATTATTTTGGTTTGTTTGCTTAAATGTACTTAATTTACCCGCAAAAAAACTTCGACGATGGGGTTAAAGTCGTATATATATTGTTTTTCTAATTTTATGTTTGGTTGATGTGGTTGGAGGTTTAGTGTCCACTGTCCAGTGAAAATGAGGAGTATTTTGTTACTTATGCTCTTACTGACACGTCTACTACTCCTTAATTCTCCGCTCATACAAGCAGGAAATTGTTCTTATTTTATCATGATTTGAGTAAGCAGTTACATTCAACATTTTCCGTCGCACAACTGTTTAGGAGAGTGTAATTTGGTTCTAATCTCGAACTCAAACTATAGTTGTAGACTAATCGTAGAAACTCGAAGGCTTATGACTTTGGTCGCTCCCTTGATGTGGAAGACAGATTTTGACTCATGCCACTTGAAATTAAGTGGACGTTGAAAAACCATAAGTTTGTAGGATTTGATTATTGAAAAGCAGCATTTTTAAAGTGAGAATATGTAGGCGATTAACGTCGGAAGGTAACAATAGGACATGGGACAAGGTAGTGAGATGCAAAGTTGAGGAGAGAGACTAGGCACAAAAAGAAATTATAGTAACCAATTGGCTTATAGCATTGTGAGGATGGCATGATGTGTTAGTATGATGCATAGGCTACAGCATCATGGCACTTAAGGTGAAAATTGAACCTTTTTGGTTTCGACTTAGAAGGCATGAGAGTACTCGGAGGTTTGGCCAATCATGACATGTACTTTTATAAGTTAAAAGTTATATTGGGATATTTGAGTCTTTGTATTTATTTTTGGATGGTATAGAAAAGGTAAGGGTTTCTAGTTCATCATCTTTTCCTATGTAATGAAGAAGCATCCATTACCCTTTTCTTTTCCCACTATAAAACCGACATCCGGACACATCTCTTTGGGGAACTAAATCTCTACTATATTGCAGTAGCGTTCTTTTACAAAACTACACATGTGAGTTTCTTTCGAGATACACAGGTGACGGGACAGTGATGTTTGCTTACCATAGCCGTAAGGATGTGCTTCATGTAACTCATAATGTGCTATTGTTTCTTTTGTTTTGTGTTATTTTGCTTGCATGTAAAACTGTATGATTTTCATTGTAGTGTTTTCGTTCTTTTGTTTATTCTGTTTATAAACATTTTGTTTTTAACAAACCATTACTTCAGGTAAATATCATGGGAACATGAGCTTTTATGCTTGTCACATAAATATCTTGCCGTTATAATGTGTCTCTCATCATTGTGCTATAACTTCTGATCCCGTGACGGTTTTAAGATTTTGTGACTTTTGTCTTCCTAAGATACCGTAACCGACTAATCTCTGGTCCGAAGTACGTATGTGACTCATTCCTGTAGACTGTGTTTGTTTCCCATGTCAAAGAGGTGCCTAATAATGGTATATTGGGGATGTTAACTCTTTCAACGATTAGGCATGTGTAGAACCTTGTATTTGTCCACACTCCCCAATAGCACTAATGGTTGTGTTAGTATGTGAGGACAAACGTTGATGGTTTCGCGGAACACCCCCACCCCTTTTATCCTTCATTCTCAGTGTCCCGCACTCCCACTATCTTTGTTTTAGTTATAAGCCATTCAAGAGGGGAACAAAAAGGCAGAGAAATGTTCATATGATCAGATAATGGGTGGGATCACCAATCATGCAATTGTGCTTCCTGGAAGAACTCAGGTTGCTCATAAGTACTTGTATTTTGATCTGTTCGAGTTGAACTTGTGTCACTGATTTGAGTTTTTGCATATGTGGTGAGAATGAGCTCTCCCTCTATATATGTCTATAAGAAGTGCCAGGCTACAAGCATATTCTGTGCTTCTCAGTCTTGTATCTGTAGTGCTGTATACTGCGTACCAAGTAACAACTCACTGGCTCTGTTGGCAGGATGGGCATGATGCAGATGATCCCAAACAGAGCACTGCTGATATGACTGTATTCGTGAGTTTCCTGACCCTAGTAAAATGGATAATATGTACAATTATTTCCATTTTATGCTCTCAAGGAATTAACAGAAGTGTTCTCAGAGATACTTGTCTGTGGGTAGAAAATGGTATGGTGAAGGTATGGCCTCTTAATAAGCCACCGCAATGACTAAAATTTTGGTACTTGTTTCTTTCAGGTGCAAAATCTTCTCCAGCAGATGGTAAGTTAAATGCTTCTCGAATATTTTGTTGTTTCCATTTGGAGTACTTGTCATCTGTCTAGGGAATTTGATTTCTTTGCTGTTACTGATGAATTTTGCAGCAATCTAGGTTCCAGACAATGTCCGACTCCATCATTACAAAAAATATCCTTTGCAGTTTCTCCTTGTTAGCTGTATTTACCGTCAAACACATGCTTTGATAGTTGGATATCTCAGGGAACTAAGTCATTCCCTTAGTTATTTCTATGCATTTAAATGGGTTATTGTCTTTTGTCGCATTTCAATTGAATTGCTTCTCAACTTTCGAAAAAATAAAGATTGAATTGCTTTGGACAGGAGCTACATAACTTTTAGCACATTGGTCATTAAACTGTTTCTGTCACTTGTTTATTTTTGCCTCGCATGTGCACAAATGCTGATATGAATCAAGTTACTTGTTTCTTTAACTGTGATCGTGCACTTGATGAGATGGGCAGCCGGATAGATGAGTTGGAGCAGAGCATCAATGATTTGAGGGCTGAGATGGGGCAAGAGGGTTCTCCTTCTCCTTCATCTGCTCTGAAGTTAAAAGAAGAGCTCAAATCAGCTGATGATGATTCGGCTTAAGGTTTTTTCACAGTATGTTGTCTTTGTGATTCTGAAACTGGAAACCAAATTTCTTCTTCGTGATCGATGGATCTTGTTGAGACCTTTTAATTGCTACCCAATTTTAGCTTGAACGTATTTGTATGTCTTGATGTGTGGGGTATAGATCTTGGAAGAAGCTGAACTTCTGAGATTTGTCTATGATTTGCTAAATTTGAAACCGGTAGTCTCTATGTCTTCTGTCTCTGTAATCTTGAAGAACAACTTACGCTTGTGCAACCCAAGGCACAACAGGTGGTTGTGATATCGGGCCTCGTTTTGAGTTTGAAATGTGATTAGAACCTTTAGCTTTGTGAATTCGAGGAGTAGAACAACTCTATGAAAAATCAAGGTGATATATGATCGATAACTCAGAATTGAGTTCGGTGATGCCTTGGCAGAATGCAAGCACCGTTGGAATCATTTTTGTCTTTTGAAATTACACTTTCGATAAGAATTTAGTTATGTATGCTCATCAATATTAACTTGATAATCTCTCGCAAGGATTTCAACACGTCAAGCTCGAAATGCGGTGTAAATTACGTTTTCGGACTCGAGATAAGCCCATTTTGTGGGCAACGGTTCCCTTAGTTTGCCATTTGATTAAATGAAGTTGGGGTGATAAAACGAGGTTCATTTTATCAAATGAGGTGGGGAGGTGATTTTATCTCCAATGAACCCTTAAGGCAGCAGTCAGCCGTCCGACACTGGGGTCATCACCCTTTCCACCGATCATAACTTTGAATTTGCTGTCAATGACGTTCGGCAAAAGATGGTATGTGAGTTACTGCAATTGACTGTAGCAAAATTTATGGTCAAATCCTTAAAGAAAATGCATAGCGCCATTTTGATTTTGATAGATTCGGATTTCAAATGAAGTATTTTGTGACAGTATCATTCATCACGCTGAGTTGAAATTTAGATGTGACGGATTTTTTTTTTTTTGAACTGCAAAACTTTTATTAATCTTTGAAAACAAATTACAAAGATTAAAGGGATCCAAAGAACTAGGCATCATGCCGGAGATCGAGCAAACCATCGAAGATGGATGATAATATAGATTCTGACTGTCTAAGGTTCTCTTTGGGAGTTATTAGGGGTGAAAATGTAAACCGGAGAACTGAACCGAACTGAACGGGAGGATTCTCTTTGGTAGCTAATAATAGCTATACACAATAGGGGAGAAAAAACTGTGTACGACGAGTGATTTGAATTGAAATCCTGTAAAGGATTGTAGTTATGGAAGACCAAAGGAAAATACTTGCCCATAATTTGCAAGAATCCACTGATTATTTTATTGAGAGATTTGAATAACAAAGTTTATCGAATATGTTCGTTCACGGGGTTATGCCCTTGAGAATGACTAGAAAAAAATAGGGAGAAAATCAGATGAAGAGAATGTGTGTGTTTTGTCCTTTTACTAAATGAATAGTATTAAAAGCAAGGGGGTTTTGCTCAAAAAGGTCTTTTCATCGTCCTTGTGCGGTGTTGGTATTGATTTGTTGGATTTATGACTAATTTCTCCGAAAAAGATATTTGGTGTGGTGAATTATTGCTTGAATGATTAGATGAACAGTTGGGCAAATTACACGCCAATCCCTCATCTAACTTATTTGCAAAGGTCCCTAGAGCTTCATCCATAAATAGGATAGAGAAAACTCCGTGGAATAAGAAAGATTCGAGGTAATGAGAATTTGATCAGCATAAAAGATGATTTCATTAGTTTCAGAAAAACTAATTCAACACATATATCTTGTCTCAGTATTTGTTTTACTATATACACTTTCGTTATTATTTGTCTATACATTTATAACACGTTATCAGTACGAAGCTTTAACTAGAAAAAGTGTTCTACCGGAAGTAGTATATCCCTTAACACATGGAGTATTAATAATTTAGGAATACCTACAGCATCCTACACCAAAAAAAAAAACGGATACCTGAAGTATTCCATTGAAACAACATGCTCCCTCCGTCCCGAATTTGTTGTCCATTTACGGGTTTGCGTGCCATTTTTCAATTACTTATATCTCTCAATCTATAATGTGTTTTACAATTTTGAAATTTTTTTTAATAGTACTCATCGAGAACTATCAAACAAGATCCATATTGAATATATACAACATTACACATTGAAAAATATAACCAACTTTTTTGAGGTACAGTGAATAGTGAAAATGGACAACAAATATGGGACGGAGGGAGTAATATTTTTTGGAAGAATTAGTTATCAACTTATTTGTTTTTATTATTGATTTCATTTTATTCATGTGGACATTGAGAGACGTTGGAGGAAATAATTAGACCGATGGGCACTTCCATTAATGTCTCCATTAGAGTCCAGGTACCCTGAAAGGGTACCCAGAATTGGCACAGAATGTGTAAATCAATGACCCAGATTTACCCAGATTTACTCCAAGTAAATCTGTACCATTGATTTTCAAAGTTTGAGTCAATTCTAGATATATTTTCTATGTATGTAGCAGTGTTGTTTCTTCTATGCTTTTGTTTTCCTTTTTACTACCTAATTCTCTGCGCCTTCGATGAGATCTTTGTCTTTGGTGATGGAGCAGCTTGAAAGAAAAAGGAAAGGATAACTTGCCATCTTTGAAAAAAGAGCAGTAGTAAAGACAAGTCTTCTACGCTGCCTTTGGAGGGGTGATCATGGACCGGATTGGTCGGGTTTTATAATAAATCAAGAACCAAATTATTATTTACGGATTATGAATTTGGTGAAACAAACCAACCAATCCAAACCATTAAAATGCGGTTCGGTTTTGAACCACAGTTCACTTGAAATTGAGACAACATCTTCATATATGAATTAAACTACCTAAAAATTACACAGATATATAATTTAACCCATGACTGTATTAAAACAAGTTCGGTTAATATCACCAAAACCCATCTATACCAGAGTAGAATACTACGGTAGTAATCAATGAATAAATAAGGCCATGTAATAAAGTACTAGATTTGGAAATTAGTTAACGAGCAAAAAGATTAGGAAGTCCAAGCCGTGCATGTTTAGTGTAGAATAAGTTACCATATATAGAAATTAGGGGTTTAATCTTGAAAGTGAATGAATAGGGTGGTGGAATTAAGCATTACACTAAACATTAGGCAATTAGCAATTGACTATGACAAAAAATAGATTCTGTTTATCTAAACAAATTTCACATATAATATATAAGAAAATATCTATATAGGAGTAAATATCATACGATCGGATGAGTTTGGAACCAGAACCATCAACGTAAATCCACAAACCAAACCGTTTATCACGGTTTCTAATTTTTTAAAACCGGAACCAAACCACATTACAAGAAAACCGAACCAAACCCTTCAGTCTGGATTGGTTTGGACTGGATTCGCGGTTTGACGGTTATTTTGCTCACCCCTTGGCTACTTGGGTGAGAAAAGAAAGGAAAGGAGATTGGTTTACCTTAATGACGAGAAAAGAAAATAAAAGATTATTGTCTCTCACCATGGCATCCAAATACCTGTGAGAAATCAGAGTCTCTCCCTCTCATTCCGGTGACCAAACTCACTTCGGTGACTCTCCGGCGACCAAATCAAAGCTTCAAAACTCAGTTTTATTATAGATCTTTGTGTAAGTACGACCACGATCCGACGAGGGGGTGTACCGCATGGGTTGCCGGAAGTCGATGACGAATTGTTTCTCACGGAATTGCGCCACTTTTGGTGAGAAAGGAAACTAGCCTTTGAAGGGATTCTACTCTCTCACCCTCTCCCACCCTCTCTCGCCTCCTAGACCATCCAAACATACGAGAGAAATCAAACACTCTCCATTTCCTTTCTTTTCTCTCGAAATCGCTCAATCCAAAGGCAGCGCTAGGGTCTAGGGAGAGGGAGTCTAAGGGCCTATTTGGCTGATTCATTTTCACATTTTCAATTTGAATTTTGGGTGTTTAGCTGTCCAAATCCAAAACAGAAACTCATTCTTAAAAATTGTCATTAGAGAAGAAACCAATAGTAGGCTGGGAAGAGCTTTTTGACTTCTTATTTTTCATTTTTTCCATTTTGATTAACAAAAAGACCTACAAAATATATTCCGCACATATCTCCCAAACACCTGTTGCAAAATGCATTCTGCACATTTTTTCCAAACACTCCTACTAGATTTAAAATACATTCTGATCATAATCTAAAAGGCAAAAAACCCAAAAATTGAAAAAAGAAAAACTGAAAATCAGGCACCAAACACCCCTAAACAAGGATTAAAACTATTCTTTTCCTGTTCCTTTGCCATAGATTCTAATATTCAAAATTTCAAACCTATCATGGTAAGTGGGAGCAATAAGTCAAATCCAATTTCTGTTCTATTAGTGTTTTCCTCTGCTTTTTCAAAGACATTCTGCTTTTTCAAAGACATTGTGCTCGTCTTGTCTTCGATCAACGGCAAGCTAAAAACAGGGGATTGAAAATACGGGTCAGTCGTTTCTATTTTCTCTGATTGAAAAAAGGGTAAATTTCACTTACCTCCACTAAGGTTTTGACAAATACAGAGACCTTCGTTGCACTTTCTGAAATTTCACTATCCTCCGTTACTTTTCAAACTAACTCTCACTTACCCCCTTTGCCGTTACTTTGAGGCTAACGGTGTTAACCTTTTGCGTGAAATGATTGTAGTACCCTTAGAATATATTTTCCATCCTAAAAAAAAAAGTTTTTAAAAAAAAATAGAACTAAAAAGGTTTTCCAAAAAATTAAGGGAATTAAATTTCACACCCTCCATTTCAACATATGCAACCCCTTTTTGTTTTTATTAGGGTGAAATTACCGAAATACCCCTCCATTTTATAATTCCTTAGGGGGTGCAAATGTTGAAATGGAGGGGTATTTCAGTAATTTTATCCTAATAAAAATAAAAAGGGGTGCAGATGTTGAAATGGGGGTGTGAAATTCAATTCCAAAAATTAAACCGTTTTTCATTTTTTAAAAACAGCTTATAAACAAAATGTATCGAAGAGAATTTTTTTCAAAAAAAACTACTTTTGGAATTTTTTTTGTTGTTAAAAATAGCTTTTCAAGGGAAAAAAAAACTGATTTTGAATTTTTTTTAAATACGAAGGTTTTGAAAATAGTTTTGTTTGGAAAAAAAACTAGTTTTTGGTAAACACTTTATTTTCAAAAAATAAAGTTTTGCAAGTAGTTATTTTTTCAAAATTTTGAAAATTAATTTCGGAAAAAAACTGTTTAAAAAATTATTTTCAAAATTATTATTTTTCCCTTAAAAAAACCATTTTCAACAAAAAAAATTCAAAAAGAATTTTTTTTGAAAAAAATTCTCGCTGATACTTTTTGTTTATAAACTATTTTATTAAATGAAAAATGGTTTAATTTTTTTAAAAACTTTTTTATGTCTATTTTGTTTTTAAAAAACGGTTTTTTTAGGGTGGAGAATATATATACTAAGGGTACTACGGTTATTTCACGTAAAAAAGTTAATACCGTTAGTTTTAAAGTAACGGTAGGGGAGTGTGGCAATTAGTTTGAAAAGTTAGGAATGACAGAGGACCAAGGGTACTACGGTTATTTCACGTACAAAAGTTAACGTTGTTAGTCTTAAAGTAACGGTAGGGGAGGTGTGACAATTAGTTTGAAAAATTAGGAATGATCGAGGAATTTCAGAAAGTATAAGAGAAGTTTGTATTTTTTAGAAACCTCAAGGGTAAATGAAATTTACTTTACTTTATGCACTTTCGTTATTAAGTATTTGTCAAGGTCAAAACACTCGGAGTTGGGACCCAGCTTCACGCTTCTCTTCTTCGTTAGCGCGCGCGCTCTCTCTCTCTCTGAGCTGACTAGTCCCCGTTGATCCGGCCCACGAATCTGGTATACCCACTCTCTCTCTCTCTGCACATGATTTATGTTGTATTTTTGGTTTTCATTTCCATCAAGAACGGATTTTGACACTTCGAAACATGAATACATGATGAATGGGCCAATTTTTCGTTATCTATCCTTTGAATTAAAATGAAATCAAGCTGCTTAGATGATACAATATCAGTTTGTTCGAAATCCCAATTTGGAAGTTCCAATTTTACTTAATTTAGAGTTATCTAATTTGTTTTCTTGGTTTTGTATTCCTGTGCCCATGTTATACGCGTTTATATATCTATGTAGCCTTGAAAAATAAAATGCATTTTCCTAGTCACATACAAAGCCACATAATGCACGTGCGTGAGCTGAGCATGAAAACTTCCCGAACTAAAATTACCTAGAGTGAGGACCAAGGGCTAGTTGAAAAATTACCCTTAACTCTACTAGCTCTATTAATTAACTAGCCAAATATACATAATTTTTTATATATTAGTTTGAATAATGAGACCAGATAATACGGAAATACGTAAGATATATGTCACAATTGCTTGTTCTCGGCGAATTCTATTTAGGCTAAGCAAAATTAAACCGGCACATAAATACATTAGTTTTTATTGTAGAAAACTGTCTGGCGAATAGGTTCACACAGATTTTTTTTTGATGTATACTCTTATTTTTGGAGATATAGAGTTGATTGTTGTTTAGAGATAAGCCAGAGCACGATATCGATACCAATAGATACTTTTTGCTCTCTCTATTTTTTTAATGTTTGTCATTAAGAGTATGTACTTTGTTTGAAAAAATAAATTAGGTATTCAATTGTGAATTTCCTGGATTGATGGATATTCACAGTATAGGAATAAGTGTTCAAAAACAAACTCGAGATAAAATTATTACATGTAATATAAAATGTAAAAGAGTTTAGGTTGTTTAATTGACCATCTATGGGAAGCTATGAAGCCTCTTATGGATTTTAATTGGGTTCTTCATATTGGATTGGTTTGTGGGCTGATTTTTGGAGGCTAGTTGTTCAATTTTTTGGGGGGTTAGGTGTTCAAATATTAACGCGAGGGTGTTCAAATATTTTTAGCTTGGGTGTTCAAAAAGAACAAAACTTGAATAAAAGTACAAAAAATTACATGTATTCTAAACAAGAAAATTTGTTTAGGGTGTTCAAGTGAACACCCTTAAGTCAATGTAGAGCCGCCTATGCTGAGGGTGCGAATGCAAAGCGAAGATTGAGCGCAGGAGTAGAGGGTCCAACTGAAGGTTATGTGATTAATGTCCCATGCTACATAGACGCCAAAATGATGCCCGGCTTACGACTGAAACGTTAGGACACACCGGACTTGGGACAAATCCTTAAGGTTTGGCCCTTCTCCATTTGAGACTAGTCTTTAAGGTTTAGCTCATCTCAGTTTCACTATCTTTGCTTTAAATTTCTGCAAAAAGGGATAAGATTGTTAGTTCTAGATGTAATGGTTGATGACTTGGAATTTTTATCATGCATAAGTCGGATTAATAGCTGTGGAACTGCAAAAATGTTGGTAAAGGAACTCAAAATGCTAGCTTTTGACGTACTTTTGAAATCTTGAGTGTGTGATTGTTTGGGCTTCCAATGGTTAACTTGAAAGTTGTAGTTTCTTTTCTTTCTTACTGCTCATTCTCTTGATTGGTAATGATCCCTTTGCTAGTACTACTTTGACAGAACTACTCAACTTGACTCAACTCAACGCCCAATCACCTGATCGCTGATCCGATCATGGCATTGGTAACGAAGCTCGAATACCAGGACAATATGTGGAAGCTTCAATCCCATTCCACCTTCCTCTCCTACTTCAAGGTTTGTTCTTCATTCTGTCTCTCTCTCATCAATTACAAGTTTCCATTGTTTCTACTTTTGAGTAAACTTGTGTTTCCAATTTTTTATGGAAGGGAGAAGATGGTCGACTTGCAGTGGTACTCGATTCCACTATCTTCCACCCTCAAGGCGGCGGTCAGCCCTACGACACTGGTGTCATCGCCTTTTCAACCGATTATGACTTCGAATTTGCTGTCAATGACGTCCGATCGAAGGACGGAGTGGTGAGTTACTTTTTTGCTCAAACAAAACACTTAGCGCAGTTTGGATAGACTAGGCTTTTAAATGTCATTCTCACGTTGACTTTTGGAGCTATACACAATGGATTTGAAATAACTGTGCACGAGAAGTGATTTGAAATCCGGTTAAGGATTGTTGTTATTGACCACACGAAAATAAAGACCCAAATCTGTGTTCAACTCTAGCTTCACAACCTCCCTACAGGCTACAATTAAAACTGATTTATTTTTTTTACAATACACTTTACATTCCTTCATTAAAACAAGAGTCTATCCAGATGGAGCCGTACCTGTTGTATTTTGCTTTGCATCTTCAATGTGGAATTTTGTCGTATTAACAGGTTTTTCACCATGGATTTTTCGAGAATACTAGGGAGGGATTTGAATCAACACTCAAGAAAGGGATTCAGGTTGGCCTATATGTTGATGTGTCGCGTCGCAACCTCAATTCTAGGTATTTACACATGGAAATATGCTTGACATTAACTTTGAGACATACAATTAAGGGCATGTTTGTTAGTTGGTTTAGACATTGGATTGGATTACAATTTTTGTGGAACCTCATTTCCTGCATCTGAATGCAAGTGATGGGAGGAATACAAATCAGTAGCACAACAAGCAATTGATGTGGTACTGTTAACCAATCAAGCGAAACCTTGGAGTTGTTATTCTGATTATTGTTAAGTGCTACAACTTTGGAAAGGTCACACGAGGACCTTTGCTTCTCAAAGTACTCCTACTTGCCACATGCATAATTTCACGACATAGGCAACATCCCCAGGACAACACGTATATACTTGCAACTTGATTATTGAAGGTTTTCATTTGCATACTCGTACTTCTTTATTTACCTAACCGATGCAGTTTGTGTGTGTGGAGCACCTCACCCAAGATACTCACTTCTTCCTCTTCCGAGGTCTCTAGGTTATGAGATCATTGCTAGTAGGCCTTCTATTAGGATAATTGGATTGTTGCACTATCTTGCTGTATTAGGGCTTAGTTGACCAGCTTCTAGGTATTAGTGTAGAGATTAATCTGGCAGTCGAGGTGGAAAATGTCAAACGAGCGCATTTTCTTTGCTATGATAGTATTTTGTTGGATGTGTGGAGCATATAGCTAAACCAGAGTAAGAATTATAGTTTCTTATTGCAGTCATTACTTTTTTGGAGTGGTCTATTCATCTCCTTACACTTTTCCCCCGGACCCGTATCCATTTGTTTGTTCTTCTACTTTGTTCAGGCTGCACTCAGCTGGACATTTGCTGGATGTTTGTGTGAAGAATGTGGGATTAAGTCTAGAGCCAGGCAAAGGCTATCATTTCCCTGATGGGTATGTTAAACAATTTGTGACATGAAATGACTTACTGTACATGCCCTAGTCTTGTTTTTCAGAGATCGCATTGACGATATTCCTATTTGTTTTGCTAGGCCATTTGTTGAATATAAAGGTTCAGTTCCACAGAATGACATGCAAAGTAAGCAGGTGGAGTTGGAGTTGGAAGCTAACAAATTGATTTCTAAGGGAGGGAAAGTACGTCCACCTCTCTCTCTCTCTCTCTCTCTCTCTCTCATCTGATCTATTTGTTGAAATATGCCTGTATGCCATTAAGGTTTCTGCTGCTGTGGTATCCTATGAAGAAGCATCTGAGCTGTGTGGTGGCTGGCTACCTGATTACATACATAAGGTCAAATTTTCACTCTACAAGCAAATCTGTTCGCGCACCACTTTTATGAAGATTTAATTGCCCTTGGCGTAACGTAATTGTAATCAAAACAACATACCATGTTAATAGACCTGGTGAGGTTGGTAGATCAGGACTTCCAATATTACCCATCTTTAAGTTTTATCCTATTACCATGACCACAATGTTTTTTCTATGCATTTTGATGTCCTTTTACTTTGACACCAAAGAATTAGAGAAGTGTTGACGTAATTCCATCTGAAATGTATGCCCAGTTAATACCCCATTAATTGGTGTCTGGGACGGGTATATTGGGAACAGAGCTAACCTTTGGTACTAAATGGACAAAATGGTTGATGTAATTCCATATGGTGAACAATATTGTCACCGTTGATGATGTCCTTTGTGAGGTAGTGGCCAGCACCAATTGACAAAGGACTCTCTCTCTCCGCAGTCATGATTTGTCTCTGGTATTTATCTGATAGCATCACAAACTATTGGCTTTGAGAGACTTGCAGAGGCATAACCGAGATAGTCAATTAATTTCATTTGTTTGGATAGTTATTGATTTAAGCAAATCCTTGGGAGTCAGCATTAAGGATTGGTAATAAGAAATTGTTACAAGAAACCTTTCAAATCCTTTCTGTCCTTGCATCAAGCTGGTTGTCCTTTTTTGCATTTTTTACCTTGCTTCCTGCCGTTTATCTTTAGTTTTTCCTACATATTTAAAGACTGATTCTTGCCTTATTATTCAACTCACTCAGGGAAGTTGTCCTCGCATAGTGAAATTAGGGGACCATCCTGGCTGCCCTTGTGGAGGAACACATGTTCCCGATATCTCTGAGATCGGGAGTATGAAGGTACTGATACTGATCTAATTTAACTCCTGGCATTTTGTTGATCTTCACTGAACGTGATGATGTGCCATCAAGATTCTTTAAATCTGCGCTTCTTCTTCTACGAGTATATATTGCATCCTCTTACTCGACAAGCCACGATTGTATTGTATTACCCTTTTCCTGTCCAAGGTTGACATGGGATATTAGATCCTCCTAATTGATGTTTTTGTTAGTGGATGGTTTGCGTTATCACTTGATCAGTTCTACTGAAACATCACATGAAAGTATCAACAATGTTTTCATGTCTTGATCAGGTTTCTCAAATACGGACAAAGAAGGGAATGACGAAAATCTTTTACAATGTTGGATCCTAGATTTGGCACTTGATCAACAGCCATTCAACAGTTATATCGAGATGGTCTGCTTATTGGTTGAAGGCAAAAGAAAATTATCATGCGATATCGAGTTAGTACTAGCTATTGGTGTATTTATTGGGAATTGGAATTTGTGATATCTGGACATGCCTAACGGATGAACCGCTCTCTTGCAAAGCCGGTGTCCGTTCGAGTGTCACAAATGCAAGGGCAACTTCCTATTTCATACCTCTCCTAAGGGATTGTAAGTTTCATGAACAAGTGAGCAATGCTATCTAAATGTTTGAGTATGGGAAATGAAAATTAGTACAAGTTTGCATATTTGTTTTTGTGAATTTGAATGGTCAAAGTGGGCCAAATTTGGATGATGTTTGCGGATTTGTCTCTAGCATTCAACAGTAAGGTCACCGTCAAACTATTACCATAGAGAACTTATGGGTAAGCAGAAATGTCTTTGGAACCATTCAAATCCTATCGAGAGCACAAAAGAAACATTCCAAATATAAGACTCTATTATATGTCGTTCCAATTTTATCGAATGTCCCGAAAAGACTGTCAACATATTTAAACATGGTCCCCATAGTTGTAATTATATTTTTTATGTCGACTTGCTCTCGTTGCTTCAGCACTTTCTAAATCTTATGTTTCATGGAGTTGGTTGATCACTACACATAAATTTTTCCCACTAATTATTGAACTCAAACCGCATAAACGATTTCTCAAGTGAATTTTACATTTAATCTGATCAATCTAAGGGACGTCATAGGGCATTTCCATAAACAAAAAGAGGTGCAGTTTATTTTAAAAATGCTGCGGAGATCTGGACACATGTGTGTTCAACACCGTCTGTTGTGTGCGGGTCCCACAGTGTATCAGATGGCTTAAAACACATACTATGTGCATCTCCGTCTTTGTCTATAGCATTTCTCAGCGATTTTGGTTGATAAGGATATATACGGGTAGGTAAATCCAACAGGTAGTATGTCAAATAACAAAAAGGGCACAACCCAGGACCTTTTTTTGTTCTTTAAGTATAAAAGGTTGGGAGGGGCAGTGGCGGACCGATAATTTAGGTTGGGGTGTTGTTTACGAGAGTCTACCATATTTATGTATGTGTCGAGCAAAAATATAAGAAAAACGTTGACTGAAAAAGTGTCGTGCTGTCTTGAACTTTATTTTTTGTTAAAACAAATTAAAATAAAGACTTGATTCAATTTTCAAATGCAGTGGTCTTTAAATGTAAGTGTTTGGAGATATTTTTTCACAATCCAATCTGTTCATCTTTTATTGCTGTTTTTTCAACATTTGCGTGAAAAATCAAGTTGTTTGAATACCGATAGGAGCCTAATCCATTAGTGTTAAATAAACTTTTTTCTGAAGCAGGGGTGGCCACCCCACCCCACCCCACCCCACCCCACCACTTAATTCCGGAGTTGCAACCCCCCTAGGAAAGAGGAGCTCCCTGCCTAGCCCATCACCATAGCCCCATCAAGGTACAAGCTGGACAGATGGCGTCTAATACACAATATCTGATTCACAAGGACTAGTATACCCGCAAGTGGGATTCGAACTCGTCACCGTGTGCGCATAGCCCAAGACCTTATTCCTACACTATTTGTACTCTTACACAAGTTTAGTTGAAGAATGCAAAGATTCGATGAAAAAAGGGTCTATAAAATTTCACCAGTCCATATAGTTACAGCAAAAAACCATTACAGTTTTCAAATGTGAACCAAACCAACCAAAAATTACATGAATCATTTTCTGTCTTTCCCGTTCTGTCAGGGGAAAGAATGGGATTAATAAAAAATATCTACTGGAGTCACTTACTTCTTGTTGCAATTGAAACCGCGGCAAACTGAAAGCCAGATTATCAAAGCCAACACTAAAAGAATTCCAAGCACAATCAACTTTGTTTTCATATTTTGATACCACATCTTCCGCTTGATCTGTGTCGCTACTACCTTGAAGTTCTGGGCCTGAAAATTGTCAAATTCGATGGTTATTCATTCGTGTTCATGGTGTTTTCGCACCTTTTTGCAGTTGTTTGTCGGAACTTCTGCTTCTCCTTATGAGGCAAAAAACAGCTTAAGTATGCTGGATAAAAAAAGGGCAGAAAATTGTTCTTGAAATGTTGAAACATATATGCTTACCGAATCGCTTAGTTCTTGAGCTTTGCCATCCAAAATGGCAAGGCTTTCTCCCCTGTCCTTGACCTGAGAAAGTATACATGAGCAACATGAGGTCAAACAGAAGAGATAAAACTTTTAAAGAAGATTTCGACAAAGGGAATTCCGAAGATTGTAAAAGACCAAATTTTACGGTAGAATAGCCGATACAAATCATTTCCTAGTATATAAAAGAGCGAGATTCTTTGGTCACTGAATTTGGTCTTTTAGAGAACCAATTAAGGCAGATTATCCAGCTAAATCTACATTCTGGAGGCCAAGTGGGCCAAGTCCAACATCCTATCGCATGCTGCTTGCACATAGGTGTTGGAGGGAGAATTGTTGGGCGAAGGCTAGGTTGGCCATGTCCAGCATCCTGCCGGGGCGGAGGCTAGGTGCGTCAAGTCTCAGTTTACCCATTAGCGCTTGGGTGCTATACGTAAGTTGTACATTTACGAACACTTGCGGGTTTTGGTGAGATGGTAAGCGCTTGATCCGATATATAGGATCCAGTTGACAAGCTTTTGTAGTTGCATCTCTGTCGTCTATTTTTGATAATGAATGATCCAGATATGTGAACTATAAAAATACCATAGGCCGGCTGAAATTACACGGGCTACTCTCTGCAGTCGAAATCCATACTTCAGAAAAGCTAGATTCTAATTTTTTAGCAACCCGACCCCGTGTTTTTTCTCGTTTCGTTTTATCTGTTGACATACCTTGATAATATTGTCCAGCACAACACTTTTAACTTGTGAAACCTGGGCCTTCACTTTTGCTAGTTCTCCAATCTCTTCGGCATGGTCAACTGTGTACTGCATATGCTCTTTCATAGTGGGGCTGTAGAAAAACATGTTCCAAGTAAAGCTGTTATACTTGGCAACTGGGATAAGAAAACAAACTAATACTGCAAGAAACAGTCACTTCTCGGCTGCTCATCTCGGCAATTAATGGTTCACATTTATTAAAGACTTTCACCGGCAAGAGTCTATTTAGATTCTATTCTTGCCGGTAGGGAGTCTTCTGACATGTGCGAATACTTTTGGACGGCCGAGATTGCATGTAGTGCTGTCATTCCTTAATTGAACATAGATTGATTAAAACATACCCAAACTCCTTATCGAGACTTTTGGCGGCTGCCGTGCCCGGTTCACCACCGCCATATCTCTTCTTGAAGTCTGCTTTCAGATTTTCCAAAAGAGCAAACGAAAGTTGCTCTCCAACAGATTCTTTGGCAACAACACAATAAGCTGCAAAATTCAAAGAAGCAACATGTTACATGAGTTTAAGCCGAAAATTTTCACAACTCCAATTTTATGTTTACCTAGCTGCTATAATATTGAAAATTTCAACTCAAGTCTTTTCATAGATAGATACAAAGCTTGTCAAACACATTTTTTGGTACATTGTTATGTTCAGTATTTTCGGGTTATATGGCTGACATTTTCTGTTGGAATTTGTCCCACATCGGTTAATTATCATCTTGAAAACTAGTATATGAGCCTGGGCAGCATCTCCAATCATTGCCAATTGGTTTTGAGTTGAATGCTTTAACATTTTGGCCAACATGAAGGGGGTGGGGCAGCAAACATGGAGAATATTTACCGTAGCCGTTCTCGACAAGGAAGCTGAAGGTGTGGTGGTCGCAGTTGTAGCTAAACTTGTTGTTCGCCGACGGAAGCCTTTGTAGACACTGAGTCGCGACTGCTGAAAAGTTCCCGTTACTTGTCGTTGCGTACTCTGCCACCGCGGTCGTTCCACGAGCCACGAAGCTGTAGACGAACGCCTCTTGTCCCATTTTTGTGGGTGTTTCTTATAACTTCAAGATTTTACAAACAATGACTCTTGAAAATGAGAATCAACCTTCGAATTTTTTTTTTTGAATTTAATTTAATATGAAGAAACTGAAACCGTGATCACAAGCACGCTTTTCCGGTTTATTGGAAGCTAGAATCTAAAATCTGTAGCACGCGATGTTGTTTAGTAGATTGCTCTGTTCTTCTTACGTAGCATTGATCTTATAGTTTCTTAGCAGCGAAGTTAGGAACGGTTCAAGCCAGGCTGTGTTGGCTTGTACGCGTGAAAGCGCAGGACTTGGAAAAATGGAGTTCATCTCGAAAATTTTGACTTATCAATTTACGTATATACTTGACCAAAAATACAACGCTTACGCAAGTGCGTATACGCCAAAGGCAAGGACGGTGCATCTTAACCGTCCATGCACATTTTCGACGGTCCGGATCTTAAATAAACTATTTTGTTCGCGCGAACAAATTTTTTAAAATCCTGACCATTAATTTTCGAGATGGATGGTTGAGATGAGTTGCATGCATATGACGTACGCGAGTGTGTGTACCCATAGCCGCGTTGATATTTGACGCGGCAATAAAAAACATACTAGTAGATTCGGTTGTGTTTAGTTTAGAATGCGTAAAAAGTTTCACTTTTTACTTCGGGAAATGAAGTTCACACCCCCCATTTCAACATCTGCATCCCATTTTTATTTTTATTAGGGTGAAATTACTAAAATACCCCTCCATTTTAATATCTGCACCCCTAAGGGATTGTAAAATGGAGGGGTATTTCAGTAATTTCATCTCAATAAAAATAAAAAGGGGGTGCAGATGTTGAAATGAGGGGTGTGAAATTCAGGGGGGTGTGCCACTAACTTGGTTTTTTTTGGCTTTTTAGTTTTTTTATGTGAGAGCTCGAAATTAGCGTTGGCTTTTTGTGATTTTTTATGTGATGTATTGTGAGGGGATGACCTGTCTCGAAAAGCGTAATAAACTGGCTTTTGACTTTTTAAGTTAGTGTAACGGGTCTTAATTCCCTCTACCTAAGGAATTTAGTGTTCATTTTCTTTGACTGTTGGGTCCATTGTTGCCATACCAAATCAGCCAATTCCTCAAGAACCCAAAGTGGTGTTGGAATATTGTGAATGAAACCGGGAATCTGGAGAGTCTCTCGAGGTAGCCGAATGAACTCTCGTGTATTCGTTAATTCTGGACATGAACGAATTTATTACTCGTGGCTATTGAAGACCCATGTTCAACCCCCATAATGTGAGTAGAAGGCAGAATTCATTTCGCCGGTTTCGAAATTGATTGGACCTTGGCTGCTCAAGCATCATCTTCTTTACCTATATGTTAGCAATCCCGAATTGAAAAACACACAAGAAATTCGTGTTCACATAGACATTCAAATATTCCGTTTGAGAGAGAGAGAGAGAGAGAGAGAGAGAGAGAGAGAGAGAGAGAGAGATTCCCGATCAGTTCGCCAAGGCTGTCTTCAGCGTGCTCCGGAGATAGTGGTTTTGGCCGTTTTATTCTGGGAGATAGATACCGACGAAACGTACCCATGGTAGGTGGCGAATATCTCTTAAGGAGACTGTGCCTAACACATGACTCGATTCGACGTTTCTACAATATTATTTGTATTTGGTTTATGTTGTTTATGTTTCGATTCAGTTCTTGTATTTCTAATTTTGTTTGTGTTATAAAGGAAATTGTTTTCCGAAAGTCTGTAATTGCCGCGTATTTTTCCTAACAAGTGGAATGCTTATGGCACTTGCAGGCTTAGATTAAAAAAGTCGAGGAATAAAAATTTGGAAAACAAACATTCGGACACAATTCTTTTCAGAAATGTTTTATATACAAGGATTCACATGTATCGAATGAATTTGGACACAATTATATCCGGAGTTATGTTTGCGCACGCGCACGTGCGGTAGGGAGAGGGGCGACTTGGCGAACATACATTAGTCTCACACACCTTACTGCTATCCAAATAATGTGTGATGCAATAACTCAGATATAATGCATGAAATATAAAAGAACCCATATCAATAGTGAGCTTAATGTTTATGATAATGCAAGGATTACATATTTTCTGTCTTATTTTTATTTTTCTTTATCTGTTGTTGACAATTGTGATTTTAACAAAAAAGTAATAATAACTTTTTGTGAATTATAATATATACCAACCTTTTATTTCACCTATCATATAAGAATTCATATATGTTTGATAATTACTTACAACATCACTTATAATCGTTATGCAAAATGTCTGCTCAAAATACCAAATTCTATTTTAGCTAGCCACAAAATACATTAATCCTCCAACAGCAAAAAAGGCTACATATAACATCCACTTCAGAGAAATAATTGCTCCTTGTATCGTCCTCGTTTTATCTACTTATGTATATATTTTTTTTGCCGATCAAAAAAAAAATAATTGCTCCTCATTACTGAAATTTGGTGCTCTAATTCCTAATTTGAATAAACTCAACAGAGAATGAGTTAGGAAAATCCAAAAAACAGAACTAAGCCAAAAAAAAAAAAAAACTCTTTAGTTAGCCACCACCCCCACAACCACCACCACCCCCACAACCTCCATCGTCGCCACCACCACCACAACCACTGCCGCCGCCGCAATTCTGGGACGCATCGGCATTGGAGATTATATCAGCAATCAAAAGCCCGCCCAATGCTCCAGTCAGAAACCCGGCCTCCAATCCTGACCCGGCCGTTGAGGATCGTTTCGACTGATACGCGCTACGTTTTGGAGGTGGCGGGTTGGCTGAACTCGACCTAATTCGAGCTGGAAAAGCCGTGACTGGCTCCCGAGCCTTGTTGACGATTATCGTACTCCATTTGTACGAGAAGTTTAGCTCACCTTGTGGCTTTCCTGATGTGTTTGAAACCTAATAAAATATTCAGAAAATTAAAACGTAAACAAAAAATGATTGAGCAAGAAGGATTGGTCCGAAAAGCCATATGCCATTATACTGTAAACAACCATAGCAATTGTATCATGTAGCCAAATCTGTAAACATTCAAAAAAGAGTATATAAATGTATACTCTTTATAGAGATTAGGGTTCTGTCGTGTAACAGAACCCCAATCACCTCACCTGTGAGGGTGTGATGCCTTTATTTTTCGCGAAGTGGACCGTGGTCAGGGACGGATCATCTAGTATAGTAGGGGCACTTTATTATAATCATAATTGTGAAAATTCTTTTTTCCCTAATCAACCACCGTAAGATCATGTTAAATTAACATATTAGTGGAGTGTGCAATTTATAAAGCATACTTTTCATAATAAGATCTAAAAATGAGTACACAATCTTAGATAAAAATTTTAGAGTACGGTTTTGAATTGACATCGACAAGTCATTAAAAGGATCGAGATGGTTTTATTAATGATTTTCTTTTAAGATATTTCTCTACGACAGTTAAAAATACAGAGAATAAAGAGATAAAAGTTCAAAATTGAAAAATGAAAATTTGAGAAATTTGCTCAAAATCATTTGTTCGTAGAGAGAATATCTCTAGTTCAAACTTATTCGGGATAATGCTTGTTGTGTGTTCTTCTATTTCAACACGCTTTCCAACATCAGTTCTCTGAAATTTAGCCGATAGTATTTCATTGTTTCTAACAAATAACACTTGAAATATTTCAAACCCGAAATCCTAGATTCACATATGTGACTACCATATTAACCCTTCGATTGCAAACCACCCAAATTAATAAGAAGGTACATAAAACTACTCTCTGTATAGCAAAGTTTGTTTGTATCGTTTTATTCTAACGTGTTAAAAATATAGTGATATATTTTAATTGATAATACTTTGAGAAGCAGTGTAAATATTGTTTAATAGATCTCAATCCGTTCTCTTAAATAATTTTTTTAAAATTACATTAAACTTTAAATTTTGAGACAATTTACTCCATTAGTTCCATTTTGTTTATCCATTTTTAGAGAATCCAATTTTTAAGTCGCCTAACTCAGAAAATGCATGACGATTATTTATGAATGCGCTGGTGATCTCCTTCGATAGAGCCTTACCTGTGCTTCCATCTTTAAATTCCCCTTATCTCCTTGCTTCCTAAAATCAGGAATGTAGGGCCGGTTAAGCAACCTTTCTTAAGTTTCCTCCTAGGCTCTTAAAAAAAGGAATTAGGCTTAAAGCTATAAAAGGAAGAGACTGCGAGTTACGCTTCACTCGTCCTCCCCTCAACAAGTGAGGGTTTTATCCCTTCGCGGGGGAAAATGCTACAATACACACCCCTTATTTAGATGTGTATCATACACATCCCTATAAAAGTTACGAGACACACCAAAATGTTACGAATCATATTGCTGAAAAGTTACGAAACACTAAAAAATATTATGATTGCCAATGAGATGGCACAATCTGGACTATACAATGGGTGCATATGATATACACCTTTAATGAGTGTGTATTGTAGCCATTTCCCTTCGCGGGACATAATGATTACTATTGGGGAACTTTTACTTTCCAAGAATACCCGTCCAAGAATATCCATTTAAAAAAAATAATCTATTTTGTACATGTTCTTAAATAAATTATAAAATTTGGAAAATAATCAAAATGTAATGACAATTTTCATTCTAAGAACACAAAATTATGATGAAATGTATTGTGCGATAATAATATTACGTTCGTTGAATAATATGGTGACAATAATACTTGAGATTAATTTTATGACTGGATTTAGTCATGGAAAAAACTTTGAACTAAAATTTCTTTCATAATTCGGTCCCTTCCGACTTTGATTACTTGATCCAGGCACTGACCCCTCCCTTTTTTAGCATTAAATGAGGGTGCACATTTTTCAATGCACAATTTATTTAAAAGAGTAAGGGCAATTATAAACTTTTACGAGTCTAACTTCAATTTGAACAAATAATTTGGAACAATAAGAAGTCAAAAGGGAGTCAAATATGAAAAATTCCTCCTACATAGACTAGGATGGGGAGGAGTACTTGGTAAGTAACAAATTGCAATTTCCCATCCTCGGCCGACCTTCTAAATTCGGGTAACGGCACGTGCAGCTCACCGATATCCTTATCCCAGAGGAGGCTCTGCTTGTAACGCCCCGAAAATCCGGAAATGCTAATTATTATTACAATAAAAGGAAAATACAAATATAAGTCTGACAAGGTGTCTTCTGCGCCGAATTACATTATTTATAAGAGTGAGAGATCTATGGCGTCTTCTATCCCTCTGCCGGGTCACTCCCCAGGCCGGCAGCTCCTGCTCCAAGACTCTGCTGGTAATAGAATTCCTCCTGTTCATCTTGGAATTCTGACATAATACGTCCGAGTCGCCAGACAACATCATGGTATTATGCCAGGTTACACAAGTGCAACACCGTGAGCGAGACGCCCAATAATAACTCTACCCAAATCCAAACTAGCAATTCTAGTACAATATATAAGGTCTCGAAAATAATCACATGAATTTATCCAAAACAGTTTACATGAATAAATATAACTGTGCCGGTGTAAATATGCTTGTGCCAGTTTCAACATAAATCAGGGTAAAAGTGGTGGTAAACATGTGTCTCTGTGATACCCTGACCCTTAATCGCACTTAAAATTTAATTTGGCGTCTAATTGTGCATAAGTGTCTGGGTGTTATTACTTAATACGATATGGTACATGGGAAGACATGATCACGCGTATACACTATAATTTCTATTAAGCTTCCTAATAAAACAAAAGGAGAACACATTATGTGAGATACATGGAATAATTTTCCCATTGCCTAACAAAACAAAAAAAAAGAGGTTCTACATTCTTCCTATTCTACTGCTATCACCACCGAACACACCGAGAGAGAGAAACATAGAAGAAGAAGAAGAAGGAAGAAGAAGGGGAAATAGGGAAAAGAAAGAGGGAAATCTAGAGGAGGTCTAACTTGACTAGAATTGGGTCTATACCTTGGTAATCCATGCTTTCTCTTCTTGATTTCATAAATTTTCATGTTCAATTCATCGTTTGTTACAGGGTTTATGCTTAGAGAACTTAGAAACCCCTTAATTATGGAGTATTGGAAGAGTTTCTTGATGAATTGTAGATGAATTCACCCAATTCATGCATCTCTGTAATTCTGCAGATTTTAGGTCATGTATGTCTGACTTTGCGGATTTTATTAACGTGGTTATACAACTCATAAATTTCTGGACTTTTTACTGGGAGTTCATAAATGTGTTTTCTTGGTTGGGTTAAAATTTTAGACCTAAATTCCGTATGTAGAGCTCTATAGAAATTCTGGAAGTTGCTGCTGTCGAATTTGGATTCTGCAGGCAGCAGGAACATATTTTGGGAAAACAGTCATAACTTTTAGCATGGGTATCGAAATCGCACACCGTTTGGTTTTTCCGAAACTAGACTCGTGCATCTTTCTGTACATGTAAAGCTTGTACCCCAATTTTGGCCGCCCAAAATCAGTTTTTAATTTGAAGTTACAGCAGTTCAGTTTCTGCAATTCTGTTCCTCTTTGTATGGACTAGCCTTCTTTAAATAAGCGTTCAAGTCTTGTCCGAACTCCGTTTTTGACCTATGACCTATCGATTCAAAGCTTATGACGTGTAGTTTGTGTTAGTATGAGCTTTGTACCCAGGAGTTGGCAGGATACAGTACTTTTGGGTCCCTAAGTATTGACCTCCATAACGTTTTTATGGTTTCTTAGAGCACTTGAGAAGTTCATTTAGAGTTTGGAGAATACTTGAATGGC
>JAXBDA010001460.1:32693-54678 GCA_036023075.1 Gaultheria prostrata | reverse complement strand
TAATCAAGTTCATGTCCAAAGCAAAGTCTGCATATGCTGGGTACTGTATTTCAGGATCAGTGAGCCCATTCCCAATAGCAAATCCCTGTTCATACATTTTCACCAGTAAAATTAATCAGGTTGATTCCATCAACTAAATGCAAAAAGCAAAATTTAGTCTCAGCTGATACATACCTTGAGATTTATGAAAATCCCTTCATTGGCTTTGTTCCCCTGGTGAACCCTAGAAGCAAAAGCAGGGATGTAGTGTCCGGCGTACGATTCTCCAGTTATGTAGAAATCATTTTTTGCATATTCGGGATGAAGCGTGAAGAACCCCTAAAAGAGAATCATAAGAAGTGTTAGTTAATTTCCCATATAAACCGAGTTTTGTTACCTGCACAGGATTACATTTCATAACTCAAAAGGGTGCAGACATCAGGTTAAAAATTTTTGCAGGCCAACCTCTTTTTTTAGTATTTCAAGTTGGATTAGCCCTTTCAAACGGGAAATTAGAAGTGAATTTTTAATCAAGGTTAAAATTAAGATAAGAAGAGAGAATCAGACCTGCAAGAAATAATATAGATCATTGCTGATACCATTCTCATCGTGTCGAGTATCATTTTCACTGGAGCTGTAACTAAAACCAGTTCCAGTTGGTTGATCAACAAATATAATGTTTGATGCCTGCCAAAGGAAACAAAAGATTATATTCCGTATTAGCCGTATCTCAGGCTATGAAGCATGAATACTTCAACATGCAAGCATCTCGTACAATGTACTTGATTGTACCATAACGATAGTAATGCTACTACTTTGCATGATACATGATCCTTCTGCATGCGTACTTGGTACCAGTAAGGCAGTAACATAAAACGCGCACCTGGATTTAATTTTTACTTTTTGCCTTATCCTGATAAACTAGATTAACTAGATTATCTTCCCCCCCCCCCCCCCCCCCCCCTCTTTCTTCATCGCAGTTTAAGTTATCTTGATAAGACTTTTGTTTGTCTATAGCATACTCTTAGTATCGGACGTTGGTTTACAGGTTCTGTAATCTATGAACATTAGAACCTTATTTTTACCTTAAATTCTTTATGTTCAATCATATGATAAGATATACCTAAGATGTTTATGAACTACGTACCCAATATATTCTCTGTTCCTTGAGACATTCTTCGATCTCATTACCAAAAGAAAGAAAGAAAAGTAATTTTCGGAACTTCAATTACCTGATCCCAACCAAACTCGTTCCATAAAAGAGACAAGTTGTTGGCAATATGGAAAGGGCCATTTTCATAAAACAAAGCGAGTTCACTGCCACAGCCAGGGCCTCCAGTGAGCCATATAACAACAGGGTCGTCACTGTTATTATTCCGGGATTCAAAGAAAAAGTAGAACATCCTGAAACATAACCAAAATGGGAAACAAAAAACCGTAGCTGTCATGCATATGAAATTCGCTGTGAATTTATTTTCAATTCAAATTGAATTGCGAAACTGACAAGTAGAACCCCATACTTATAAAACAATTATTCAGTGTTGACAAAAATTCGTCATCTGAGTTGATTGTAAAGAATGCGCTTCAAAGTTTTCAAGCTAGATGAAAAAAATTAGCCATTGGAGCCTATATATTAACCATTAGAGCCTATAAAGCTTAATTAGAAAAGATAAATGAAGAGCAACAAATTAGCACAGCAATAATCTTATTGGTATTTCTAATTTTTAATAGAGTAACAACATTTTACCAATTTAAATACTACATGGTATACAACGACTGTTAACCATGCAAACAACATTTTTTTTAATCCGATTTCTACAAAATTAAGACACTGTTATTGTCATGAACACTACTACGTGCAAGGTAATACTGGAATTATAGCCATTGAAACCGTGGTTTTTTTGCGTGGATACAGGTACTGTTCTACATTTGACGAAATTATTTTCTCCACGACACTACCACACAATTACTTGGTGTCCACAAAAATAGTCACACAGAAGTGTTGTGTCATGTCATGTCATTTGTGAATCTTGTGATCCTCGTTACGTTGCAAGTGAATCAGTTTTACCTTGCATCTACGGTATCTGGGAGCCGGTAATAACCAGCATGATGGCCCAAGTCTTGAATAGTATTATTCTCAGGGTCACCAAGCACAGGCAATCTCAATGGCTTTTCCACCATCATCGAACCGCTGACCGGAGACTTTTCATGACCGTTCCCGGTGTTGATGTCGTGTTTTGGAGACAAGTTGAAACTTTTGATGAGCTTTTGGGCTTGTGTTTTTGGGAAATTCAGCAGTTGTGAAGATTTGGAAGGTTTGGTGACATGAGTCCTGATTCCTGAGGCAAGTGGAGAGAGGAGGAGAAGGAAGAGAAAAAGGTGAGAGAGAGTTTGTGCCATTGCTGTGAGTTTGTAACGTCGAGAATACTTGGAAGGAATGATCCAAGATTTGTGGTTTGGTGAATTGAATTTATAATGGCAGGGATTAGAAGTAGAGCCGATTTTTAATAAATTTCATGGGCGCACTGAATTTGAAAATATCCAGGTACGAAGAACATTGAACGAGCATTCATCGGAAAAGCCGGCTGAAAATGAAGGTAAGGTACTCCAGTTATTTGTTATGAGGTTATGCGCAGGCCGGATATGGTCCTAGTGAGCTTTATTTGACGTTTCGATAAATAGGGGTATAAATTTTGTGTCTTGAAATACATGTCATTTTTTGTTATTATTTATTACTTATATCTTTCAATGAACATTGAAATATATAAGTAATAAAAAATGACACGCATTTAAAAAATGGACCAATAAATGCGGACGAAAAATGTATATTGGTCAAAGGATTTGAAGAAAATAGATATTATTCGAAAGATTTGAAGAAAATAGATAGAATCAAAGCAGGTACGATCCTATAACACTTTTTAATAATATTAACAGAGTCAACATAGTTCGAAAATGTATTGCATCATGCAATATTCATGCATCCAACTCATTTCATGTTTCATTACAAATATATATGAATTAGATTGTGCAAATCTTTGACATTTTTACTAGAAGAATGTTCAAATATATACATAGGTAGCAATAAAATATACTAGTATCTTTAGATATTAGAAATCGGCAACAATATTCCTAGTACTCTATTGAGAGATCACATTCCAATCCTTAATTGATCTAGCTTTTACCGAATCGCGGCTGCCATTGACGAAATCATTTCAAACGTCTACATTTTTTATTTTTATTTTGAAAATAAATTAGAAGCTTCCATAGATTAGTAATTTATTAGATTTTGGCACAATTGATCCATTTGGAAGTGATTAAGGACTTTGACTAGGAATCTGTGATGGTCAAACTTGACAAATCAACCAATTCATTTTGTAAGATTCAATGAGTTCATTTACCCATGTAAAAAATTTAACCGTCTCATATTAAAAATGGAACGTCACTTCCGATCATTTCACTTGACTTTTGAAGTTTTTAAATTGTCCGATCAAGCTAATTTTTTTTTGCATGGATGATAAATATAGGTTGACATACAAATGAGAGCTAGGATCATTAAGTGGGACCTTGTTGAGTCTACTTTTGCATCACATGTGGGTTACACATTTTTTTGAAGCTGACACTCGACTCGACTAGAGTTTTTTTCAAGAAGATGAAACTCAGTCAACAATGTGAAATGGGATCATTCTATCAGTGGCCATTCCCATTGCATGAAGAAAGTGGGTTAAGATGAGTAATATAGAACGCTTATGTCAGTTTCTGAGTCCGATTCTGGAAAAAAAGAAACTTTTCGACGAAAGTTCATACCAGTGGTCAGTTATTATGTCCAGATAATTGTTTAGAGGTGAATGACAATGAGATTTCCAGGTGTTATAATTGTTAATTCAACACTATATATAGAGTATCGCAATTCAAAAGCGCGCAATATTTCACTTTCAATATGTTTGTCCGACATGGTAAATATAAGTATCCCAAAGATTTCTGCTTTACACCTTTGAAAATAGAGTCATCAAGGAATTCTGTGGGTACTAAATCTGTACTGTGCTGTAAAACGAAAAATCTGTGCTATTAAATGTTGAATATGTTGAATGGGTATGTAGTATTTGATAGCTTGCTCGGCGAAAAGAAATGGCCGAGAAAAAGAAACAAGATAATCATTTGTATTTTTTCCTTTGATGAATCACTTTTTTTGAACATTAATTCTAAAAGGAATGGCTTGTGACTAATCCGTTTGATTACATGGGGACACTCCTAGCTTTTGAGTGTGTCACAGAAAGTTTGCCTTGTGTCCACCTCCTCAGCATTTCCAGTGCAGCTTTGGGTTGATCCATTGGAACCATGTGACCAGCATCATGCACCTGTTTCCATGTTCAAACAAGAAAATTAGTTCCAGTTTTAGATTTGCAGCTGCCAAACCTTAGAGAGAAAGAGAGATGAGAGACCTTGAGGAAGGTTAGAGGCCCATGGCTTTTCATTACTCCTTTCTCTGCACCATCGACTACGAATGAAACATTGGGAGTAGCTGCGAAGTCTTTCTGCCCGGACCATGTCATAGCATTAACCCATTTGAAATTCCCTGCCGAAAATCCAAATACAGCATGATTTGAAGTGAAGCCAAAAGAAACCGATGGAAGCTGAGAGCCTGAGACGAGGGTTGTAAACGAACCGAGCTGCTCGCGAGTAGCTCTTGGCTCGTTTAGTAATCGATCCGAGCTCAATCTCGAGTTTTAGGCTCATTTAGTAAACAAGCTCGGTAATGCTCGGCTCGGCTCGCAAAAGCTTGGCTCGTTTATATGGCTCAGCTCATTTAAGGAGGCTCGTTAAGTAAATTATCCTAACTCATCTCATTAAGGGTACTCCTACGTAAGACGATGATTATGGTATCTGACAAATCATTCTATTAATGACTTGGGTTGAAATATTGGGGCTAATTTGAATGCTCTTTATTCAATTTATTGAGCTAGTAGGCAACATAGGGATTACATAACGCTGGTTCCGTGGAGAGCATCGTGGCTGTTTCACAGGGTAGCCGGAAATTCTAGTGCAAGTTGAAGAAACTTACCGAGCCAGTTGCAAATGAGATCATACTCCCCAGCATAAACAAGCATCTGGATTCCATCTTCGAGAAGTGCGGGAATTCCAACTTCAAGATTCCGCATCCAGTCCGTCACCATGGCCTCGTACACCGTCGAGCTACACGAAACAAACTCAATGTCCCCAACTCCTAAAGCATCCCTAACTTTTTGCTCGTTCAGCAAATTCTCCATGTTTGAAAAGTCGTAGCACAGCTGTCCCACGCACTGCTTTCGGATATCATAGTACTGCATACACAACAAATTCTCATCAAAATACTCCAAAAAAATGGGCCGGTTTAGTGGTGGCAACGTTGACCCAAACCAACTCGGTAGAAATGCAACCCAATCCATCTAAATAATGACTGCACGCTGCTTACATTAATAGCACCCGTGATATCCAGGATCTCATTGAATATGTAATTGCAAGTTTCGTATGCATTTGTGCAAGAATCTCCACCATCAGTACCTAATGCAGAAATTTCATCGATTAAACAAGAAAAGAAGATTATGAAAACAGGATATGTTGCAGACAAAATGAGCCAAAAAACATCTAAGAAATTACCACAAATTGTTGTAGCCTGTTCACAAGAGGGAACCAACTCGGTCACAATACTGGTGTAATCAGATTGGTTAATCAATTTCATGGCCAAAGCAAAATCAGGGTACGCTTTGTATTGGATTATAGGATCAGTGAGCCCATTACCTATAGCAAATCCCTATTAATCCATTAAAAATGAATCAGGGTCCGGCTGAATCAATCAACTGAATAGTATTTGGGAAAAAAACTAGAAGTTGACTTAGAGACAAACGTACCTTGAGGTTTATATGAATCCCTTTATTGGCTTTGTTCCCCTGGTTAACCCTAGCAGCTAAAGCAGGGATGTAGTGTCCAGCATAAGATTCTCCGGTTATGTAAAAGTCGTTCTTCGCGTATTGGGGATGTAGCTTGAAGAACCCCTAACAATTAGACATTAGTACAAGAAGTGTTAGCTTGAGATTTAAATGGGTTCTCCATAGAATTAGATTGCATATTACTCGGAAGAGTGGAAGCTCTACAAGTAATTTTTCTGGTCTTGGGGCGCTAGTGCCACAACACCTTTTTTTCGAGCTCAACGGCTTTTTAGGCTCTCTTGGAGTATTGTCTGCATTTTTGTGATCTAGTTCGGTGGACCGTGGACCTAGCTCTTGTTCAAGATAGGACTTGTCCTTGTAGTACAGAAAATTATAGGTGAATTTTGATTAATTCTACTTGAAAACCAATAAAAGGAGAGGGAATTAGACCTGCAAGAAGGTATATAGATCATTGCTGACACCAGTTTCATCGTGTCTAGTATCGTTTTCACTGGAGCTGTAACTAAAACCAGTTCCAGTTGGCTGATCAACATATATAAGGTTTGACACCTGCCAGAAAAAATACATACTTCAATTTTAATACTTCAAGTAAACATGTCGTGCACGTCCAGTGTAAATGTTGGGTACTGGTCTTTCCATGAACCATGATACACGATATTTTTATGTGCATAATCGGGTACCTGTACGATAGAGAGGATGATGCGGTTACCTGGTCCCAACCGAAGTCATTCCATAGGAGAGACGAGTTCTTGGCAATGTGAAAAGGGCCATTCTCGTAAAACAAAGCCAGTTCACTGCTACAGCCAGGGCCTCCAGTGAGCCATATGACAACAGGGTCATTAGTCTTGTTTTTTCGGGACTCAAAGAAAAAGTAGAACATCCTGCAACAATTAACAAATGTATATATATCAATTTGAATCAGAATCAGTTTTCCTTCCTAATGTAACCATTTTCTGTGAACCTAAAATTAGATCCAGTTGAGATCAAAAAATGCCTAATAAAAACACCATAAGCTATCAAAGATTTTTCCTAGTGATTATTATCATCATTTTGGCATTTATGGGTGTTTGGGCTAGCTCATGTGTACCTCATCTAGATCCCCTCTCTAGTCTGGTAAAAGTAAAGAAACTCTTGCAGCCGGACCCCAAGAGGTGGTCAAGTTTCGAACTCAAAATATCTAGTCAAAGATTCCTAATTCTTTCTTCCATCTGCCTTCTTTCCTTGTCCTTTTGTCTTTGTTTTATTGCAAAGATTAATAAAAAATTTCGCATTTCAAAAAAAGCTACTTCTCTGTACCATACTCCCGGGAGCAATTTTTGGGTGCCGGACGGGTATCACATGGCCGTGCCCGAGCACTTGTCTCGACCGTCCAAAAGTGTTTTGGACGGTTCAGAATTTTTCGCTCCAGGAAAACACCACATGGCAGTGCCCAAACACCCATCTCCGCAGTACAAAAGTAAGGCCGACCAAAAATTTTCCTCCTCGAGGACTTTCTTGCTGCCATTAAAAGGACGACCGGGACCAAATGTCCTTTTCTTGCTGCCGTTAAGAGCAAGTAAAAAGTACGTAAATGCAGAATTCTGTTATTATGACGCACAAACATGCTTTTAGTTTTCGCCACTATCATCCTTGTTTGGACTTCAAAAATGTTGTCTGGCCTATACGTTGGTTGAACTTGTTGCAAGTTTATGTTTTTGGCTTAAAAATGGATTAAATTGGTCAAACCAAACAAACACAAAGGGATTTGGTTGCTAACTTTGACTTATTGACTTTTTTGGCTCTTTAAATTGATGTATACGAGAACAATGATCTATTCCGTAAAATGTGAAAATCAAAAAAGCCAAAAAAAAAAAGGCTCTTAGTGGAACGGGGCCTTCAATTTGGTTTGATTTGCAAATGCCCAAATCGGACATTCCGGTTTGGTTTAAAAGTATGTCTAAATTGGAAATTATCGATGTCTTTTCACTCCTGCATGGGCGACATATCAGTATTTTTTACTATACCGAATTGCAGGGGCAGCCAGGCAAGATAAATTTATCGTTTATGACACAGAAATGGGCATCAAGATCCACAAAATGTGGCTCAATATTGGAAACTGGGCAGCAAGCATTAAATGCGAAAGATTAAAATCAGATTGATATTTTGAAGTAATCAGGTCAACCAATTCGCAATTTCAAATACAAGAATTAGCTTCAAAGTTATGAAAATAGTTTAACAAGAATAGATGGAAATTAGAAAAGTATTTATATATGCTATAAAGCTTAAAAACATTAATGATGAGCAAAAAATAAGCGTGCCTTAATCCTACTGGCCCATTTCGTTTCGTAAAAGAGAGTAATTTTTTTTCCCCATATTTCTTCCTATAATAAGGCTGTTTTAATTAATGTCACAAACATTTAAGCCATTAAAATCGTTATTTATGGGCTCATGCTGTCCTATTATTTTGGACAAATATTTAGTGTCTGGGCAATGGAAGAGGGGTTCCCTCTAGCGAGGGGAACTCGTTGTACGCTCCAGAGTAAATCCGAGTTATTCATTTCCACAATCAATAATTCAGATTCACATAATTAACAATCACATCTAGACTAATAATCACGGAAATGGACGATCGAATGAGGGTGTCCCGAGGGCACTACAGGAAGTCCTCTTCCTTGGGCATTGCGCCACAATCTCTCAGTTCTCTGCTCATGAAAACATAAAATTCATACAGAACGCAGGAACATAAAGAGGTCTGAAACAATGTCTAATGGCACGAAATACTGTCTCATCTGCTGCTGCAACGTACTCCAATTCCCAAGAGATATTCCCAATACTGCTCATTTAAAACGTTCGTACAAAAATATTTTTTTTGTCTTTTACTTTATATACGACCCACTTCTAAAAAGTGATTTTTATTGTTAAAATCAAAACTTTCCCACTCTCTCTCGGATTCATAAATTCCATTTTCATGGGTACAATTCTAAGAAAGAATTGTTGTGAATTCAGCATTAGTATTACCTTGCATCTTTGGTATCTGGGAGCCGATAATAACCAGCGTGGTGACCCAAGTCTTGAATACTATTTCCCAGCACAGGCAATCTCAATGGCTTCTCCACCAGCATCGGACCACCCACCGGAGACGACTCGGCTGCCGTGCCCGGGCCAGTGTTGATGTCATGCTTGGGACGTAAGTTGAATCCTCTGATGAGCTTTTGGGCTTGTGCTTTTGCGAAATTTTGCACTGCTGAAGATTGGGAAAGACTGGTTGGAGAGAGGAGGAGGAGGAGGAGGAGAGAGGTGAGAAGGATGGGTGAGAAAGTTGGTGTCATTTTCTGTGGGTTTATGATGTGGAGAAGACTAATGGGGAGTAGTGATAGATTTGTGGTGGTTTTTGTTAATTGGGTTTATAAGGAATTAGGAAAAAAATTAACCCACTTAATTAAAGCAATTTGCTGGTAATTAAGGATTAATTCAAGGAGGTGGATTCCAATGAGTTTTTTTTTTATGTGTGTTAACGCGCTTGAGTGAGAGAATGAGAGAGATAGATGGGAAAGTTGGAGGTTAACGTATTTTATTTATAGAAAGAGGGAACAAAAAGGAATTGATATTGACACTCCGTTTTTCTCTACCAACACTCTATTTTTTGTCTTTTTTAAGTAAAATTACCATTCAACTTTATGAATAGAGACAAAGAGGGGAGTGACAATAGAGAAAAGTTGAGTGCCACTAACAATTCCCAAAAAAAAAAGGAAAAAAAAAGAAGAGAGAAACCAAAGACTGTTTCCTACGTTTCATACACACTGAACATTTGTGAACATGTTTTAAGGGAGTATTTGGTGTGTGTTTTATGGTAAACTTTTCTTTTCTTTTTTATGGTAAATTTCCAGTCAAAAGAGGGTAAAGAAATTGAATTTTATGGTAATCCGGAATCGATTGTTGTAATCTCAAAAAGTAACTATGGTCTCGTTTGTTTGATCGGAGATAAATGAATGAGATATGAAATCCCTTGGGATATGGGTGAGATATGAAATCCTTGGGATATTGCTCAGGATATCAATGGATGAAGAAAATCCATATCCGGTATTTGTGTTCGACGGAATATAGCCAGTAGAAAGCATTTTTTGTACTAATATGGGGAAATCCCATGGGATTCTATATACCGTACGGAGTGGGAGAAAAACTTGGTAGAGATTTCAAATCCCATGCAAAAAAAAAAGAACAAACATTGGAAAATGGGGCCCACTCCAACCCACCCCCAAATCCCCCAAACAAACAAGGCCTATATACTTTGTTTTTTGGGGTAATGCATGTGTTCCTAGCCAGTTTGTGCTAACCTCAGACTGATCCCTACAGTTGCTATCACAATCTTTTCACACGCTTACGCGTGAGGTGAGATGACCCCAAAGAGTTACTGACAAAGGGAACCGAATATGAGGTTTTGGGAGGACACAAACTCCTAAGTCTCAGTCTAAGACCACTTCACCAACACCTCGGGATTAAGCCTTTGTAATGCAAAGATTTTTATTCTGATAATTTTGACTTATTTGTCGAACAGATTATGCTTAAATGTGTAAATTGCAATAAATACTCACTTATCATTGCGTGATTGACCTCACCCATCACTAGCGAAGGTTTACCTATCAAGTGGGAAATTTGTGGCTTCCCAAAATCCACTTTAATCTTTAATTATTGATGCATTGACTATATATACAAGACCACCAATATGTATGTAAAAGCAGAAGTAATACCAAACAAGGATTACCTGTAGCCCAGCGGTTACCTCATGATTCCTTCTACGAGGGAGATTAGAGTTTGAGTCTCGACAGAGATGTTTGTGGTTTAGGGCTATGGATAGCTTCTAGACTCCTGGTAGACTAACTCACTAATTCTTCCGTTAACCCCTATTGATGTATATCGAATGACAAAAAAAAAAAACGGCGCAGTTTCATGGGAGCACCAAACTTGAAAATATCCACCGTGATCATTGAACAAAAATCCCCAGAAAAAGTCAGCTAGAAAGTGGTGGATTAGATTCTCTCTCTTTTTGTTGCGAGGTTGATGGAAGAGAACCTATGGTCATAATTAGGGGTGGACGTCGGGTCGGGTTATGTTGTGTCGTGTTGAATTGGGTTCGTGTCAAATTGGATTCGTGTCGAAATGACCTGCTTTAGTAATCGTGTTGAAAAACTGAACCCTAATCCGACCTGCTAATATTCGTGTCGTGTTCGGGTTGACACGATTAACTTGTAAATGACCTATTTAGACAAATTTGACCCGAACCCAACACGAATTGACATGATTAATTCGTGTCATTCTCGGGTTATGCGGGTCAATTCAGGTTAATCATTGAGTTATGCGGGTTAATTCGTGTCATTCTCGGGTTACCGTGTCGACACGATTAGACGAACATGTTAATTCGTGTCATTCTCGGATTATGCGGGTTGAACCCGAACTTTACCTATTTACTAATCGTGTTCTCGGGTCGTGTCATTTACGTGTTTCGTGTCAGAAATACTCAACACTAACCCGCTAACTTCGTGTCGTGTTACCGTGTCGTGTCATAAATTCCCACCCCTAGTCATAACTAATGTCATATAGCATTGATGTTTTGTTGCCTAATTTGATTTTGATTTTTACATTTTCAGAAAGTGTAAGAAACATGACACACAAACATGAAAAGAGATAGAAAACGACAGATAATGGCTGAGATCCACTCGGTGCACGGTGTTTCGTACCACCCCTCTTACATTTTTCCTCCTCTATTAAATGACTCCGGTCCCACATTAATGATAAAAACGATTAAACATACGTACAAATACACCTGCATAAGTTGCAAAATTCAGTTTATTGGATATTTGTGACAGCATTATGGAGTCACGTTAGTGATATCGAAAAATGGTGGATGACTTGAATTGTAAAAGAAATGACTTCTCTGATGTTCTTGTATGGGCTGTATCGGTAAATATGGAGTGCGCGAGACCAAACTCGGGTCCCGTGACCTAAGCCACAAGTTTTAAATATCTCCTATGAAGATTATTTTGCAAAAAATAAAGTTTTCGTTGATCATTTAGGTGCCAATAATTTCTACATCCCACAATTTTTGAACTAATTCTAGAGATACTGATTCTCGTGACTCTAAACCACGAAATAGGAATCAACATCTTCTATTCCATTTTGTTTTAATATTTTGGTTAACATCTCTTCTATTTTACTATCTGATGGAAGAACACTAATCGGTGTGAACAAATTTTGCAGCTTGGTCTCAAAAGCGATTTTCAATATTGTTCTCATGAAAAATAAAATTATAAAACTAAATTCAACTATTAGGGCAAAATAGTAAATTTACTCGAGCTCAACTATCCACTCCAAGCACACAAGGAGTGTTTGGCCTGTAACATGAATTCTCTGTTAGGTACAGTAAAATCACTCGAGTTCAACGAAGTTAGCTTCAAATAGTCCGAGGTGGTTGGAGAAAATATAACCCAATGAAAAAAGCAAAGTTGAATTATCTTGCTTGTAAGGAATCATCATCAATACCTTGAAATTCCGCATACGCAAAGCTATTTTCTATTTTGGAGATCAAAACAATATGAGAATTAGCAGTTTAATTAGCTAATTCATATCACATCTTAAATTTGATTGTTAAGATTTTCATTCGTTTGATGATGCTAGCTGGATAAAGTTTGTCAACCACACTTCTTTTTCTTTTTCTTCCCAAAACAACAATGGGTGATATTATAAATCGATCGAGAACATTAATAGGAAGACTCGTCCTTTAGTGAAGGACCAAGTAATTGAATCGAAGGGGTCAGTCCAAAGACTAGACCCCATACTAACTAAACTTTTCCTAGTGACAAAATTAGCAACTGTGTTGTTAATGGACCGCCTAATAAGAGAGAAAACTACACACTGAAAAGTCCTGCCCAGCAGCTTGATATCATAAAGGATGACCCCCACTTCTCGGCTTACTGCATAACACTGATGAAGAAATTAAACCAAACATGCGTTGTAGCGAGGCCGGCAAGCTCATTGATCCGATTCATCTTTGAATCATTACAACCATCGCCTTGCTTCGTTAGAGAACCATCACTACAACTATTTCGAAATCTGAATCGGCACCTCTCAGTGTTGAAGAGGAAGCCAAGAGAAAGAAACATGGGATAAAACTATGAAAATCTTAGGTTTGAGATCGAGAGTTAAAATCGTCACTGAGAATGAGAAGTTATTTGAAAGTGAGAAAAGAGAGAAAATCTATACTGAAAAAGAGAAGTGAGGAAGGAAACACCCATCAATGAATCAATGATAAAACCCTCCCCTCCCACCGCCGCATAAGGGTGGTGTCTAGGGTTTTTTTAGAGAGAAATGCTCTGAGTTAGAGAGGTATATTGAAAACTTCAATAGCCTTAATTTATTTTTACTACTTTTTTTTTTAATTTTGGGATCCTGGATACATTAACAAAAAAAAATAGAAAAATGAAATAAATGAATTAGTTATTTGTATTTGGTAGTCGATACTTTCCTTTTTCTCTTTATTTGTTTGTTACATTATTGTCATCGACTAATAATTAAAAAGTTTGGAATTAATTACTTGTTAGGGAAATGTGGTCCTGAAAGTAGCATTTGTCTAGAGAATAATGTGACTATGCAAGGAGCTATATAATACGTGTCCTAAAGTTTTTCCATTGATATACGTGCGCACGCGAGAGAGGATGAATGACATATACATCGTATGCGACATTTAGCAAGTTTATTATTTTTTTTTTTGTCATTCGTCATCCCTAATCTATTATATGGGAAGGGGGACTCGATTCCGGGATGCAGTGTGGGGGTATCCAAGAGCTCTACCGCATGAGCTAGCCACCACTTGCAGCAAGTTTATTTCCTTTGAAAAAACAAAAAAGAGAAGTTATAAATTCTTGACTTATAAACAATGACTATTCTCGTTTTCAAAACCAGTGATCTTTAAGAGCAAAATTGTACTCTCTCCGTTCCATTTTAAGTGATCCATTTGATAAATGTGTAGTTTTATAGACGTTAAATAATGTACTCCCGTAGAATATTTTTAAAATTTTTTTGCACCAAATTAAAGTACGCAATGAACACTTTAATTTGGTATAAAATAAATTTAAAAATTATATAGATAAATATATTTTGTAGGAGTTTGAAATTGCATGTATCCTCATGCATAGTGACCACTTAAAATGAGATAGAGAGTATAATAAAGAGGACTACGCCCTTTTAAAATTGGATGTACAATATAAATAAATTCAGGCATAACAGATAGTGGAGCATATAGCCCAAAAAAGAAAATTAAAAATGGATACATTTGCACATGTTGGTAAGGAAGTTGCAACAAAAAGCCTCTAATCAGTGAGCCTTTCGAAATTTGTGCAAAGACCTTTGACCTATATTTTTTGCCCAACCCTTTTTATTATAAGCAGGACGTGACTTTTGCTTTTCTTCTAAAAAGTTCAACTCTAGATCACGGACTTTAGATAAGTTATTTCCGCTAAAAAGTCATTAGATGATGAATGTGAAGAAAATAATGTCTCAAAATTCATGTCTTTGTGGACTTTAGACTGTTTAATCCATTTCGCCCCTTTAAACAATAGGGGAAACTCACTAATTATTTGATACTACTTTCCAAGCACAACCAAGTTGTGCTTCGAGGATCTCAAACACCAGACATTTTTGTGAGATTCACGTCACGACTAAGTGCTTAAACACAATGTAAATTTCTAATACTAGAAGAATATTGAGCATCACGTGACTGTGCTCAGAGAATACTGCATAATTACTGATGTCATGAGTACCAAAAATGTGGTGGGAGGCAAGGCAATTATGCCTATTGTTAATGCATATATGTGTGGCTAATATTACATCAAGTCATATTATTGGGGGTTTATGGATGGATCGACGAACAATAATGCTAAGTGATTCACTGAATCTTAGCCACTTATTGCAATTTTCTTGATTAATTCTGTGCAATTTTTCTGGGTATGTATCATTGCTGATCGACGAAACAAAACAAAGCTTGGATGGGTCCAAAATGGGACCTGAGTTTTTTTCTAAAGCAATCATTCTGTTTTTTAATAACGTAACGTAAAAAAGAAGAGAAGGATTGATTCCCTTTTTTCTAGTTAAGTATGTCTGACTACTACTCATTTGCCGCATTGCTTAAAGGACTCCAGAAACTCGAATATTCCCACCGTCACATTTACATGATCTCACACTCCCAAGAAAAGAAACTTTATTTTTTATACGAAAATTTTACTGTCTTTTTGTAAGAAATTATTAAAATGGGACGGAGGGAATATAATTTTCTAGAAATCTGCCCCACACACCATACCAAAATTCTGAAACATAAGACTACGTTATTTAATGCGTTCGTTGTGTAGTGTGTGTGTGTGTGTGAGAGAGAGAGAGAGCGCGCTTGGACATTGATTTCTTGGAACAGTAGACTGACAAAATTTATATAGTATGAGAAGATGAAAACGATTCAACAAAGTGAAAGGGATCATTCATAAGTGGCAATTCCCAAAAAAACAAAAATTAAATACAAGAAATTGAATGAAGAAACTGGGTTCCGATGATTGGTATACCGTTCATAGCAGCGAACCCTTGACAAATGATTCAGGCTTTTTGCAGAGACTAGAGAAAACTGGAACATTCACATGACAGTAGTAGTGCATACGTACCACATAAATAACAGAGTTACTGTGCACTAGACAAAAACCCACTAGACCATCCAGTCTGCCTGTTGGGCTCATCCCACGCCCACAATAATGATCGAAATTATTTTACTTTGTCCCCGAGTAGATCATTCATGCTGAAATTATACGTAGGAAATCAGTAGCCAACGTGATTGATGCACATTCATCTTATAGAAAATGGATGGTTTTCAGATTCGAATCTTTTGTTTTGCTCGGCTGAAGTCAATAGCATTAGTTGTAGATAGTGAAGTATAAAGTCAAATGCAAGGAAGTGCATGGCTACCACTCTCCACTTGCCAGATTTGACTCATTTTGTAAGCCAAAGGGATTTTAATCACCTGGCTACCGATATCTGATCGCGCTAATTTTTTTTTCCTCATTGCTGGTCTACTCGGTGGGCCATACAAATGCTCGGATCATAAAGGTAGGACTGGATTGAAGCCCACCAATGGGCGGACCAGACAGTATAACCAGAGAGAGACCAGATCCCTAAGAGTCTACTGAGATGACACAAACTGCAATTTCTTAAGTATATTTATTGCACAAACAACATCATCTAAAAGCTTCTGATCTTGGTAGAATTATATAACATGGACATTTTCTTTCATCGCTCGAGGCAAACTAGGTTTTACCCGCTGTAACCCAAAATCAAGATGAAATTCTATGCCAAATGAAGGGAGATGATAGAATGCTCGACTATGACCTAACTCTGGCAAGTCGAGCCCGTATCTCTTCAAGATCTTCCTCATCCTCAGCACCCTCAGCTATCGCCTCATCCTACAAAATCATACTCACGATTTTCATTTTCTATATTTCGTACAAAGCTGTCAGCAAATATGAAAATGCATCAGCTGATAAAAGTAGCATATACCTCCACCTCAGCTCCTGCAACTCTGGCCGGTTGCTTGAGTTTCTCCTTCCTGACTGCTTCTGGAAGCTGAGCTGCAGTCTCACCAGCAAGTGCAGTCAAGACCTTGTCAACTTCTTCATCAATCTCGTCTTCTATATCTTCTGAATCCAGAGCTGAGTCAACGGCTTCATTTACAGTCTCCTCAATTACCCCTGCCTATGAATCACACGACTAGGATTATTTTGCATTCTTATTTCTTCAAAATTAATACTTGATCTATTACCGTCAGTGTTCTGTACTCTAGAAGATCCCATCGCCCGTGAACAGTATTTGTAGTGTGTGATTCATGATGTTCTATGTGTTTACACTTGTGAATTGAGATTTAAGTGGTAATACCAAGACTTTCAGGCATAGACACAAAAATAGGACAATTTTACACATTTATAATTGAAACAATGTAACCAAATTGGGTATCAGATATCTTACATTTATCGACTATCCAAGTCTCAAATAACGAGCTTGTGTTTTTTATGAAACGCAATGCAATGGAAATCCCAGTTTCTCAACCAGTTAAACAGTTATCAGATAATTCGGTTTTTTGGGAACTTAAAACCGTACCTTCATCATTTCCTTGCTGAACTCTTGCATTGTGATAGCAACTTCTGGAGCCTTCATGAGGTTATTGACAAGCTTCATTACCTCAGCACTCTTGGACAAATGCCCAACTGTACGGGCAATTGCTGCAAAGTCAACAAAAGATATAAATGAGAGAAACTTTAAACAAACGTCCAAGATCAGATCAGACTGTACAATTAGCTAAGAGATTGCCCATTTCAAATAAGAATGTCTTACTGGTGGAGTTTAATAGATCACATTATCACTTTGAAATTGATCACATGGATGGCATAGGAACAGTGATGAGTGCTTCTTTATGTTAAATCAAATCAAGAAGTATTTAATGACACAGTCCATCTATTTCAGGAGAAAAAGGCATGAATCAATGGGAAACTATTACTTTCTAAGAACCCTGATACGGTTGATTACTGTTCCAAATTAATAGCTCATATTTCCCTAAATTTGATCTGCCCAATTTTATCAAAAGCACGAACACTCTGAATTTTTGTCCTTCGTGAATTCACAATTTTACCAAATAGTTTGGCATAGCAACAGCCACCAGGTCCTCCTACACCATGAGAAAGCAAAAATCTTTTCATATCTAACTTCAATTCAAAAAATAAATAAAAAGTTCAAACGGTGAGCTGAGACAAATACACGAGAAAGTAAAGCTTTATACCAACACTCTCCCCAAGGTGCATTGATATTGAATTTAGTTGTGCTTTGTTTTCATAAAGACGGTTCACAGTTCGTCTTGACCTCACAATCTCCTTAGCAAGTGCCTGAAACAAAAATACACAAGGTTAAGTAAAGAGAAGCCAATAAACAAAATAAATAATAAGAAACAAAACGAGAGTTAAAACATGAGCAACTAATGTATTCTTCCTATCGCAAGTGGAGTGATGGTCCAGTGGTGGGCACCATGTATTCCCATGCATTTGACCAGGGTTCAAACCTTACCAAATACAAATAACAATACTGACTTTCGCTGAGAAAAAAAGGTATTCTTTCTAACGATTACTAACATTTCTAAGAGAACTAATAATTATTTCGGTGGTTATGTTCACCAAAGGCTCAAAAGAGGAAAACCAAAACAGAGGTTTGTTGCAGGAAATCCACTGGGGAACTCTTACAATCACCTTTCGTTCCAGTGAGTCCTATTCTATGTTTGATGTTTCATTTGGTATTCTAATGGTTTAGTTGTAACTTGTAACCATCTTCCTATTTCTTGTCTCAAGCACTAGATTATTCTGGACATCTCATGGGTTGCAGCAGCAGATCATGAACTTATTTTTGTGAGTACATATCTCTTCTGTGATTTTTGTAGCTTTCATGCAGGAAATTAATGGGTCTAGGCAGGAATTACCAAACGAAGTTCCAAGTGCCTAATAGAAGATTCTTAGCGCTATTGGGTAAGAGTTGCAAACCATTAATGATCCAAAAGTAAGATTCATCAATTAACCATTCTTTCTCACATCAACACAAGTGGCAATTCCCAATCCCAATTATGAGCTCACCATCAATCAATTATTATCATCGTCCTTTCAGCCTTCCACTCCATAGATCCTCTATTTCTCGAGTCATGACTCATGGAAAACATTTCTTCTCTCTTTTGCAGTAATCTTCTTTAAGGGTTGTTTCCAGCGCATTCAAAGGTCTTAAGTTGGTTTCTAAACTTCCCAAAGGGCCAAACTTCCACATCTTCCAACAGGTAAAAATGTCAGTCATTCACCAAAGCTCTTTTTTGTTTGTCAGGCTTAACTTCCTATTCCACAATAAACACTACAATCTCAATATGACGACGGTATCATTCTATGCTATTGAATCCATCAACTGACCTACGTGCGTCAGGTTGGTGAAATTCTCCTTTTAGCTACGGCAGACAAAAGTTTATGTGAGATAGCATTATCCATATTTACTAGAATGAAGAGAGGCCAAGTACTACAGATACTTCTTTTCTCCTTCAAGTTGAAAATTGAAATTATACTTTCATATATCTCTTCGGAATGAGTTTGTTCCTCAGATACTAGAACTGTGTACTATTTTTGCTAAAGAGGGTATAAGTAATATAAGTAGCATCACACTGATTACCTCTTGACCTTCGGACTTTGATCCTACATCGGACCCCTGGCCAACTTAAGCAACTTCGGACTTTGATCCTACATCGGAGTCATAGCCCTGGCCAACTTAAGCAGGGTATTCAACCAAACAGTTTGTCAAGAAGCCTGACCGGAACCAAAATCTAGTCATGTTTTACAAGCCACTGTCTCTTAATACCGTCGCGGTTCATGCAACAAGAATGTGCCTAATGTCAAAAGTAACTAAAATGATCTACAGCAGATTCAATAAGATCCGATATTACCACAAAAACAAAGGGTTCACGTGTAATCACGAGTAAGGGTTTTACCTTGGCAGAGCCCATGTCATTTCTCTTGGCAGCTTCCTTAATTGCTTTTTGTACACTTTTCTCTTCCCTCTGTATATCTATCCAAAACACCCCCCACAAAACAAATCTAAATTCAGTATTCTTGAAAATCGAAAACCTCTGAAGAAAATATTTTTTCAGGATATTCCAGAAAAAAAAAAAAAAAAGCAAGAAAAAAAGAAAATCAAAAGTAACAAGTACGTGCCTCGAATTTGGCGTTCGATGTTGCGACACTCTTGCCGTAGACGACGCTGCCAGTCCCTCAACTGCTGTTGCGGGTTCGCTTTCGGCTTCAGCATATTCATCGTTTTCTCCATCCCCTCTATCTCTCTCTCGAACTCCAAACAGATGGAATTCCAATTTGGCTGAAAAGAATATCAAGTTGGAATTGATCGAATCTTTCTATTGCGTGATTTTTCTTCCGCTGCAGTCGACGATGATGATTAATTGATTACGATTACCCAATTGTAAGGAATTCGAAGTGCTCCTTCCAAGAGGAAATATTCCGACCGAGAGAGAGAGAGAGAGTGAGTGAGTTGGGCTTTAGGTCCACCAACTCCCGCGTCTCAACCGACGTGGGCTTTGGTTTATGGGTTCTTATTTTGTCGCCTTGTTCTTGTTTTATCTTCGAGAAAACATTCTTTACACTACCGGTATAAAATTCTCATTTCCACCATCGCCACATATGGGTTCCACTGTGAGTTTATTGTTTTGATTTAGACTGTTCATTTTGTATAGCTTGCCGAGTGTTGCATCCATGCAAAAAATCAATTTGATCAGACAACGATAGATATATAAAATTTTGAGTTTTGTTCTGCGAAATGGATGATCAAGGACAGTTTAGCTTTAAAATCCATGACCTTCAATTTTACATAACAAAATCAAAATTTTGATACACATGTTGATGTCCGATCAAGTTGATCTTTTCCAGCAATGAAGTACTCTGCGGGCTCTACAAGATTAACGGTTTAGATCAACACTTAATACACAATAATGCCCAAAAAAGTGATGGTGGAAAAGACGAATTTTACACCGGCGGTGTAAAGAATGATCTCTCTTTCTTTTTATGTGTAGTAGTTAATTTGTGAAGTAGTTTATGGAAAATGCTACAAGCAGCGGAGATTAAAAAAAATGAATATAAATATGTGAAAAATATATTGAAAAATGTAGCAGCCGGGTTTCATCTTGGTAACTTAAAGAAAATGTAGCTCAATGAGTTTTTTAATTTAATTCATGTCTAATGCAATCAATCAAACTTGCTTTTGAGTTTTGACCTAATGTCATTACTTGGGAAAGTCAAGGTAAAGGAAAATGAAGGAGTCTTTATACTGATACACCATTTATAGTTACAATGTAATTTGATTTGCATAAATAGAGGAATATGACAAACATTTGCAGCTTATAGCAACCAATGCGCTGAATTGCGTAAGGGGTATTAGGTTGGAAAAAATCTGTTGATTCATAATTTTTCATCCATTGCTGCCCATAGTAACCGATGCGCTGACTTTACCATTCTGGCCGTGATCTGGGACCTTGGTACAGTTTTCGTCATCCTGCAGACACGTAAAAGATTAGACAACTACAGCGTAGTGGAGAATGCAGATGGATAAACTGTCAATCAGTACGAAAGTAAAATTGTCACTCCTCTCCTACAAAATTACAGTCCCAGAAACAAACTGCAGCCATTTTGGTGTTAATACATGCTTGAGGAGAAAAGAAATAGAATATGTACTTCTTATCATGTTTCCTTTTATTAGCTTTCACACAAGACGTCTATATTGTAAAAGTTTGGTGGGATATAAGAAATTCTGGGGTGTGGATATATACCGTCTTTTCATTAGACCTTGAGCTGACATGAGGTCAAAGAACTTGTGCATCAGCATTTCTTCCTCTATCTGCAAGTACGCGAATTCATTTGAAAGTTCAGCATCGCTCCATTCAGATCTACATTCGTAAACAATCACTTAACAATTAATATTCTGGGCAGGGACTTTGTTGAAGTGGCATACAGACTCTATGGGAAGAACTTACCCTTCAGGCATTCCCACACCCAAATCAACTCATCTTCATGACCTCCGTCACTCTCTTTAAGAATCTTTCCACGGTCTGACTAGTCACTAGCATAGAAGTTAAACTTCTAATGGTAACCTACCAGGGGCCAATTCATTCATATATACACACACACACACACTGGCACACATACACGAAAAATCTCCTGTAATACATTCACAAAGCCTGAATGGAGAGAAGAATATCCTACTCTTACTAAGTTTCGCACATTTGGTGTTGTAGGGGCGAGTCCAACCTAATTTAAGTAGGGGTCCAGGTACCAATCTTTAAGAATGGCATAGGTGCCAAAGAGTAACTAGCCAGGTAATGTGGTAACATCTCTATGACATTACCCTTTGTTTTCTTTCATAGTCAGCATACAAGTTCTGTACTTCAGTGCAAGATTGGACATAGAAGATTGAGGGAAATGAATCTTCTTGACAAATCCTTT